>JAODUD010000062.1:25252783-25262889 GCA_026784285.1 Stomatorhinus walkeri
GTCATCCCCTCAACTGGGAATTGACCCTAGAGAGTTCCGTAACTTCTGGAAAGGGCTCATCCACTAATTGTATCCTCGAGCTTTGTTTTGCTATGTTTCCGGCGGAAAGCCTACCCCTTCTGAATACCCTATAGTCCCAAGCCAGCAGGTCCACCCACATGATCCAGACAGGAAGACAGTAAGAGGGGTCATTATTAAAGTCAGGTGTTTGTGCTGCTGATCTGCAGTGGGGGTGGCTTGATGACCTGAAAGCTAGGAAGTGTGTGGTTATCTGTAGCCGACTTGACCTTTACCATATCCATTGGGCGCTTTCACACTGAAGATCTGGAGACTTGTTTCTGGTTCCAAGTTCCTGGGTTGTCTCAACTTTTTTTTTGTAACTTTTGTGTGTCACTTTAACACCAAAGAACAAGAACTGGAACCTTTATGCTAAATGCGTTTTTTTGCATGCACCATAAGTTGAAACTTCACACACAGTTTCATATGAAACTACACCACCACCCCAAAACAATGGGAAATAAACAAGAAGTTTTGTTAGTTATTGCTGGGACTAATCACGATAAAAACAGGGCCTTTTATTTATTTATGCAATCTGTGGCGCATTTACAATTCAATGTTAAATCTGACCACTAGCTTGATCTTTAGTTTTCTGCAGAATAAACGATGTAACATTATCCCCTGATGTGGCAAGTTTTCCACCGCTGGCACGGGCACTCAGTAAACATAACTCGTTGGTTACAATAACAATAAACAATAACATTTTCCAATGCATCCATTTTTTACTTACTTTAAGGTGATACAAATTTACCTCGGTGTTAAGCTACTTCATAAGCTTGCCACCAGGTTTAGCAAGGTGTTAATCAGCCATTGGACTTGGATAAATGGCTTTTGTTTTTTCATCAGTATGACTCTGGACAGGGGGCCAGCCCATCGCAGGGCACACCCACACACCATTCACACCTACGGGCAATTTAGCAACTCCAGTCAGCCTCAGCGTGTCTTTGGACTGCGGGGGGAAACCGGAGTACCCGGAGGAAACCCCACAACGACACCATGCGAACTCCACACACGTGACCCAGGCAGAGACTCGAACCCAGGTCCCAGAGGGGTGAGGCAATAGTGCTAACCACTGCGCCACCATGCCACCCCCAACTCCCTTTGAACAAATGGATTTTGTTTAGGGTAATCACTGCATGCAAGGGCCTGTTGAGGGATCTTGCCGCATAGTCCAGTCTCCTTTGTGGTTTCTCTTTAAAGTCGTAATTGTTTAAGTGACATTTCCCTTTAGATGCAAACACTCACTTCCTTCTGAAACAGTCAGCTGAGTTTTGTGCATCTGACTGAGGACAAACTGCTTATCTGGACAAGGGCTTAAGTGCTGTACTTACCCTGGAAGTGTACAAGCCAGCCCATAATAAGCCGAGTTGAGAGAAGCGGGCACTGCACCATCGCCTGTCTTCGATTTGTTCTTGTATAGAGGCGCCGTGTTGAGATGATGGAAACGACAGGCCTTCGCAAAGACCTTGAGGATAAGTCTTGGTCTCGCGTACATTGGGTGCAAGGAAGCTTAATCGGCACTCTGGTATATGACTGCTGTCTTCTGGAGGAAAAGCATTGTTTGACTGATTCATTCTCCACTTGGGACATGATAGGCCTCTGGCCAGGGGTCCTTGTCACTCTCTTGTTAGAGTGGTCCCATGACTGGTGGAGATTTAAGCCAGCCAAAGCCACCTTCTCTTTGTAGTTACTGTTGCTCTAGTCCCATTAATCACGTTTTCCTAATACTGATCTAGAAAAGACATCTGAATTAAAGTGGAATCTATACTGGAGGCATGGCGGAGGGAACACTGTGTTCTGGTCTAGTGTCATGTTCCACCCAGTTGTGATGTGCTGCCATTGACCCCTCTGCTCTCTTCGTCCACCTCTCCATCAGACACGCCCTCCAGTTAAATGTCATCGCCACGCAGCAGCTGTTGAGTCTGGCCAAGCAGATGCAGAACCTGGAGGCCTTCGTCCACATCTCCACCGCCTATGCAAACTGCAACCGTAGACATATCGACGAGGTCATCTACCCCCCTCCCGTGGAACCCAAGAAGCTGATTGACTCTCTGGAGTGAGTACAGAGTAGTCACGGGTTGATCCTTTCCTCTGCACGTTACCCACAATGCACCTCTTCTTGTACTTTACTCTCGTCTTGTACAAGTTCAGAGCAGCACAGGCTTGACCTTGCTGTGTCGCCCCACCCGCAGATGGATGGACGATGGCATGGTGCGTGAGATCACGCCCCGCCTTATCGGGGAGCGGCCCAACACCTACACGTACACCAAAGCGCTGGCAGAGTGCGTGGTCCAGCAGGAGTGCGACAAGTTGAGTGTGGCCATCATACGGCCTTCCATCGTGGGTGCCAGCTGGCAAGAGCCCTTTCCGGTGAGCATCCTGAAGCAGCCACCCTCCCCCAATGGCCCTGATTCATGTACCCGTGTCATACTGGTGATGAAACACCATTCTCTTTGCTCATTGGTTGATACTGGTGGCAGTCATGACATCATCAGCTACTTTCACTAAGGTGGGCAAAGCTTGTTTTTAGTTCTTTTCCGAGACACTTTGTGGGTAAATCTAATGGCTTATGGTCTTTGGCACCATGTACCACTCATAGCTGTAATTCCATTTTTGTTTACGCTCAGATGTTCATTGATTGAGGCTACTGACGTCTATTTCATGCTGAAGGTTTCGTAGTGGCTGCGTTAGCCTCTATATGCCGTGCATTTAGTTTGCCACCCGGAAAAAGGGTGTGTTAACGGTAATGAAACTGTTAGCGGTAATGAAAGTGTTTGTTTTCATGTGATGGTGGATTTGTCTTGATTTAAATAATGTAGAAAGGGGCTTCGAGGGCTGAAGGGTCGGCTTGTGCCAAAATGGAGGCCCAGCTGGTTCTGGCTCGAACCCGAGCCTGACATCAGCAGGTGTCCCGCCTGCAGCCCAGAGAGCGTTTGTGAAATCGGTCATGTGATAGGTGTCATTAGAGGTGTCTGGTTTCACGGTCTGCCCGCAGCGACTGGCTGCAGCGTCCCTGGGGGCTGCCAGTGACATTGTACTTAATGGGGGGGGGTGTGAATCCCATATGCAAGGCTAGACAGGCCATGTGGCTCCCCTACCGGCGCGGGACGAGTTTTGCGCAATACAGTGCCTATACTTCCCTGGGGTTTATACACGGGCGTGTCGTGGGACTATTACCATGGCAACTGCCTGTTCTGAGATGCTTGTTCCATGGGATGTTTCTGACGGTGGAATGTGGGGGAGGATGAGCCATTGCTAATGTAATTTATTACAGTGCGTTAAATACGTTTTACTTCAGTTCATTAGCTGATGAATAATTATATTCCGTTACTTTGCCGGTTAGTTTTCCTGTTTTGTGCAGAAGTGTATTTGGGTAAAATGACTGTGACTTGGTATGTTACCAAGTGCTTGACTGTGACTGCAGAGCCAGGTGCTGAAGCTCGTGAACCGTTGGGTCTGGGAGGGGCAGCTTGGCAAGTGGGATACGGACAGGGTGGGGCGCTCAGAGATTCTTTTAATCCTTTATCCCTGTGAGGGTCCCCTGTGGCAACCTGCCCTCCCACACAGCACATAATGCTCATGAATAACCCACAGTCTGAGTAACACCTCAGTCTCTTACAAGTGGTTTCATGCATTTTTAATTATCTAATCGATGTCTGTAGTTTTGTTTCCCCCCCCCCTAACTGACCCTGTGTTTTCGCTTCTTAGGGCTGGATCGACAACTTCAACGGGCCGAGTGGGGTCTTCATCGCGGTGAGTCTCTCCCTGAAGGACCTTTGTCTCTTTGGCAAACGTAGAATGGTTCTTGGAACCAGTCGCCTTTTGTAAGGATCTGGGTCCCACCTTAATTATGCCCCCCCCTCCCCTGGCTGCTGCCCCCCCCCAGGCTGGCAAAGGCATCCTACGCACCATGAGGGCCAGCAATGACGCCGTGGCTGACCTCATCCCGGTGGACGTAGTCATCAATCTCACCCTGGCAGCCGGGTGGTACACGGCCATCCACAGGTGACCGACGCCCGCCTTCGGCCCTAGGAATGTGACGACCACGCCATCCGCCCCCGCTCTCCCCTCGCCTCTTTCGCCTTTAGTCAGATAAGCGGTTTCTTGGTATTCCATAAATGGAGGTACTGTTTCAGAGCATTAGTCATCAGTTTGCGGGGCTGTTTGCTGGCAGCTGGCCTCGCTTAATTGTACCAGATGCCTCTTCCTTAACCGAGTCGCCTGCGTACCGCTGCAGAGCTACTCTGGACAGTAGGCCCCTACGTCTCTGAGGCTTACACAGGGGCGGGGCGCCCGGGGGAACTGGCCCCCAGCTGAAAACTGATTGGCCCTTCGGAGTGCCCTTCCCCTGTCAGTCACCAATTTCAGAACATATCATTGGCTAATAAGGTTGGCTCCTCTGAAATATGCCCTTTCTCGCCCCCCCCCACCTTAATAAATCCTGGAATCGCAGTCATTCCTGACGGCGTGCCCCATAAATGCTACAGACAGTCGTGGTCTGCGCCTCAGTCTTATTTCTGCACTCCTCAGGAGGTCTGGCCTCAATAAGACTAACAAGTGTCTTTTATTAAAATGTAGGCCCATGAAGCACATTCTGAAGAACAGCCGTCATCTTAGCCTGGAGTGGACGTTCAGATCTTCAGTCTGACTTCTCTCTTCTTCCACCCCTTTTCTTGTTCAGACCAAAATCTGCACTGGTGTACAACTGCACAACGGGAGGCATCAACCCCTTCCACTGGGGAGAGATTGGTGAGTGTGTGAGATGCTGGGTCGCCGCGGCAGCACTGGTGGGGGTGGGCACTCTAGCTCTGGCATCCTTCTGTGGGCTTCAGTGAGAACTGCACCATGTGATGTCCACTTTCAGGGGGGGGGGTCGCACTGTGTTGTTACCCCGGGAACTTTAAGCATTTTATTTCTAAGCAATGGATACAAGGTGCTGCTGTTTGCGCGTTGGTGCCCCTTCAAGTTAATTTACGCAGTCTGGGTGGCGATTGTACGCCCCCTGCTGGTGTGTTAGGAGTCTACCTATATCGCTGAGTGCTGTGACCAGGGTGGGGGGGGAGCTGGCAGTTCAGGATCCATCGGCCTTGGCAGACTTGTGTATTTTTCCAAAGATATTGATGAAATGAAGGCGAATCCCGTGTGATTGGAGGTCCGTACACCTGAACCATAGCCTGAAAGTGCTCAGAGGCCGCAGCCGCTGTGTGTGGGCACAGAGAGCGACTTCACGGAGCTGTGCGATCGAGACGTATCGCCGTGCTGATCGCCGCTCCGTCTGGAGGGGAATGGGACACTGCGTCAAGTCAGCAAACGGCTGTACAGATGAAGGGTAGGAATGCGGAGGCTTCCGTGTCGATTGACTGTGTAGCCCATTGGGTAGCGTGCCAGCTGTGATTGGATAGTGAGGCCACAGGCCCCTACCCCCCCCTTCTGGAGATGGGCCCGGCGTCTCAGTGGGTCTTGGGATGGTGAAAGGGCCGGATTGGGAAACACTGGGTTAGGACATAGGTGTGGCAGGCAGTCGTGCCGGGAGAGTTCCTCCAGGATGTCCATCCGCAGGGATGGGTTTGGGAGGCGGAGCCTGGATCTTTAACATTCCTGTTAGTTTCTGAATGAATCTCCTTGCACTTGGTAGTTAAGCTGTCACACATTCAGTAGTTCACCTCCCGAGGCATTTTTATGTTTAACTTCTTACTATAATTTCTGTAAAAACAGTATTGAATTACTCTTTTGTTTTTTTGTTAGTCCTACACTTACTTATCTAAGGTCTCCTATCCGATCGTTCCATAAAAAACTTTCTCAATATCAGTATAAATTTTCATTTATAGATCCAGACCAAGCTGATCAATATGTTTGGTCTCCAACAGTAAACCATAGGAGTCTGTCAGCTTCCTGACCCCAATCCATTCCAGTGCCCCGAACAGAGCAGATTCCTATGCTAGAATTACAATAGGTATCACCATGGCAACTGACTCTGGGTTTCAGGTCTGCTAAGGTCATGTGATACTCCTCTTAGCCTTCTGTGCTGACATCATGGTGGTGGCATGTCTGTCTGCCGCTTCTGACTTGGATTAGAGCCCATCAAAGCTGTAATGGGGGAAGCCCTCCCCCATGCACTATTTGGCAAATGCCTGTTATTGGATCTTCGATATCTCTGACAGGTACCGAAGGACACGGCAATCTGCACTGTCACCGTATCCCCCCCCGGTGTCATGCTTCCAGGGTGCCGGGAACGGCAGCGGTTCTCTCCTTGTAACCCAAGAGCAGCAGGCCAGTGTTGACAAGCTGATCGCCGTTTTGTTTTGCTCATGGGAATGTGCGGACAGATCTCGGCCTGATTTTTCTCTGAATCTTGGCAGAGCGTTCGGCAGTGGCCATTTTACACCCCCCCCCGTGGCCTCCGCCGATCCCTCCGGGCAGAGACCTGCGTTTTCTGGGGTTACCGGTCTGCTTCTGCGTAGCCATGCTGCAGCGAATGCAGACGCCTTCAGCTAGTGCACACGCCTGCGGCTTGTCAGAACATATAATCGAATCTCCAGTGGCCTTTCTTTTTCTTCTTTCTTTGTCGACAATCGCGGCCCAGTCTCGCATTCGTGATTAGACCTGACTGTTGATCAAGGCAATAAAATCCCAGTTGAAAAGCTGGTACTAGTCCAGGTACAGGAGGAAGGCAGGGAATCGACGGGTAGCGAAGGCTGGCCCCCTGGCATCTCTCGTCCCGCCCCACGGCGGAGTGAGGATCCACAGGCGTCGGTGATCGTTTCCAATGTGTGTTGTGTCTTTTGATGATGTCATCAGTGTGACTCTCCGCATACTCACACCCAGGCTGCTCAGTCATGTCCTTAAAAGGGAATTTAAACGAATCTGAGCGTCGGTCCAACATCGTTTAAACCCTGCAGTGGGAGGGCATCCTGTTTACATCATTGTCTGACTTTCAAATGCAGTTCTTGATTCAGCGCAAACCTGGCAGGCACTCTCTTGCCGCTAAGAACTTGGTAGATCCCTGTGGTTCTTTTACTTGGAGAACCAGAATTAATCCCCCATTTTTAGTAATGATCTTTGGTTAGAAGGAAAATCATTATTCTGATAAGCGTACAGTTCAGACCAGAAGGGAGCTCAGTATGGTGCTCAGGTAGTTTGACTGGGGCTTGCTTATTGAGCAACATGGCCGTGGTTAGCCTGTTATCTGCTTCTTATCTGTTATTGAAATTGTATTGTTGTTTGAGTTTCATGTAATTAAGTTCTCCTGAGATTTGTGGAGAAGGTATTTTTTCTGCCCAATGCTTGAGTTGGGCTTATTCTGTCTGCTGCAACTGAAACAGAAACCTTTGCTGAAACACGTAACTTGGGATTTCTGTTAAATCTGCACTTTCACACAAGAAGCAAATGTTTCCTGCAGCTGCTGTGGCTGAGGAGACTATGAGAAGCAGTGCGTGCCTTTGTGGAGTCAGTTATTAATCTCAACTAGTTGGATTTTTAATTTTTTTTTCTCCAAAGTGCAGGTGAATCTAAAGATACTTTGTTGGGGGAGGGACAGTTTCAATCCAGGCTCTTAAAGTGCCATTCTGGTGGAAGCCTGACGCAATCAGCCTTAAAGGGGGGAGATGAATCCCACACTGGCCATTGTTTTTCTTCAGGGTGCAGCTGGGTGCTTCTGTGGTCATGTTCTCATTGCCCCCCCTTTGAGGAGGTCCAGGAGAAAACAACAGAACCCCCCCCCCCCTCCTTCCAGAGACGCTGTTTTCCTTTACCGGTTGGGACATTGATGGATTGCCCCAATAACAGAAGCCAAGCAGGGGGAAAATGGAGACAAGGCGACATCACCCCAGAGCACGTCCCCTGCGTGTGCCAGACCCAGCTCTGTCCCGATCACAGCTCCGCTCGTGCACAGCTTATCCGTGGACATGTGACCCTCATCTGGCCTTCTGTTAAGAATTATGTTAACAGAGAATCTGCCAAATCCCAGCTCTTGTTCGAAGGAGTAGCACGTGGGCAGAGCGGTTAAGAAATTAGCTTGATTCACTTGGAATAAATGCGGGTGTTACTGTTAGCGTCACGCCCTTCCTGAAAGACTGCGGTGAGTTAGCGTTAGCGGTTGGCGTGTGACAGCCTGTTGGGGGTGGGAAGTGCCGTTTCTGTGGAGGTTAGGCGGGCAGACAGCCAGAGGCTCGAGCCGTGGAGACATCTTCATCTCGATCCGGCCCAGGGTCCTGCAAGGACGCGCGGGGGCATCTGCGGCGCTGCCGCGGCTTCCTGGTACATCTGGGCTGGTGGAACTCCACAAAGGGAACAATAGTACTTGCTGTTTTCCTTTACTGGTTGGGACTTCGACAGATCGCTCCAATAACAGAAACAGGAGTAGAAGCAGGAGCTGGAATCAGGGATCTGGCTGGAAATGCAGATTTTTTATTTTTTGCAATGTGAAGTAATGGAAATAGTTCTATAACAATGTGAACTATCAAATGCCATGAAGTATGTTTCTACTTGTAGATCCACATCCTGAATGTGATTGGTGCACAGACGTCCTATGGCCCCTGCTTCTGGTACTAAAGTTTCTGCTATATCCTCCTGAGACCCCACCCATTCATTTATGTCCATTGCAATGGACATTTTGTTTTTGAATCTTTTTACTGATGTAAGGAAACATATTTATTCTTGTACTAAAGACGACGTGCTGTGAAATAAAAAATAAAAATAAATTTGAAAAAATCTAAATTGTAAGATGTCTTATTTCCCCCAAAGACAAAAAACCTAAAATTGAAGGACACTGTTTTCCTTGGGTCTCAGGAGGATATCAGACCAGATGGACTGCAGTGCATTCAAGCCAGAAACTTGCACGATGTTATTTCACTGAATCGCTATTTTGTATAATCACTTCTGACACATCCTGTTTTAACTGTCATACACCTAAACGACGTCAACCTCTTTGACAGAGCACCATGTGATGTCCACCTTCAAGAGGAACCCACTGGAGCAGGCCTTCCGGAGACCCAACGCCAACATCACTTCCAATTATCTGATCAACCAGTACTGGATCCTGGTCAGCCACAAGTTCCCTGCCCTGCTCTATGACCTCTACTTGCGGCTGTCTGGGCAGAAGCCTCAGTAAGAAACCACTTCCATCTCAGTATTTAAACATGTGGCAGGCAGTGTGAAGAACACTCCACTAGGGGGTGCTCTGATTGTGGCTGCTGATCCATAATGCTTCTGGATTCTTCCTCTCCAGGATGATGCGGATCTTCAACAGGCTGCACAAGGCCATTGGGCTGCTGGAATACTTCAGTAGCCAGGACTGGGAGTGGAACTCTGACAACATCAGCATGCTGATGGCCCAGCTGACCCCAGAGGACAGGAAGGTAGGTCCTCACATCCCATAATTCTGTGCAGTATGGCACAAAGTTGATGGGGGAAACCCCAAACTTTATCCACCTAACTTCAAGCCCAAATGACTGTGCAGTGAGCTCAATGTAATAATTGAACAGATGTGCTTGTTCTGCATACCTCTGCATTTCTGCACGATTGGCACGCAAATTGTGTTCTGAGCGATTCACACTGCACTGACATTGTTGGACTACGACTGACTTTGTTCCTTAGATGTTCAACTTTGATGTCCGCCAGCTGAACTGGCCTGAGTACATCGAGAACTACTGCATTGGCACCAAGAAGTACGTGCTGAACGAGGACATGTCGGACATCCCAGCAGCCAGGCAGCACCTGAGAAAGTGAGCGCCCCCCCCTCCCACGGCTGCTCAGGCGTAGATGGAGCTGCTAGTCTGTCAGATGGAGCTGAACTCCATGTATAAATGCGTCTCTTTCCCTCTCTTCTGACCTTCTGCAGGCTGAGGAACATCCGCTACACCTTCAACACCCTCTTGCTGATCTTCATCTGGCGCGTGTTTATTGCGCGTTCCCAGATGGCCCGCAACATCTGGTACTTTGTGGTGAGCCTTTGCTTCAAGTTCCTGTCCTACTTCAGAGCCTCCAGCACCCTGACCAATTGAAGAGGCAATTGGTTCACCTCATGCCACCAAGCCCCCTAACAGACCCCC
>JAODUD010000062.1:25270633-25281498 GCA_026784285.1 Stomatorhinus walkeri
ACATGGAGTACCTTACATTTGTCTATGTTAAATTTCATCTGCCAGGTATCGGCCCAGTCACTAATTAAATCAAGATCGTGGCTAAGCTTGCGATTTACACCGCTTGTCGAATGGAGAGGGCCGCCCAGTACACTGAGGGAAGTACCAGGCCCGATCCAGCCTGGTCCAGCCACGTACCTGTGGTGGAGAAGACGCCTCCCACGATGCCACACAGCCGCACCAGGAACTGCCAGAAGGGCATGTGCTGCTCTGTCACCGTCACCATCAGCGAGCTGAGGTCGTACTTCATGAAGATCCCAGAGACGCCGTGACTGCCGGCTGCGTGGTTGATCACGCGCTCCTGCAGTGCGGAGGCCAGGACAGGAACAGGGATCAGTGAGGAGGATGGGTCACGCCTCTAAGACATGTGATCTTGCATATCACTGCTGATTGGCTAAGGAGCTCCCCCAGTGGGCTACTATCCAAACATTCAATTCTAATGTTATTCCTGTTTTTTGATACAACATATGTTTTTCTTTGCACGTAACAAAGAAAAAAAGACTGAAATATGAGCAGGTTTTATGAATGTGACACAGCTCTGGTAAAGGACTGGGAACATTCTGGGGAAGATCTGGTAAAGCTCAGACGAATCCCCAGCAAAGCCTCGATCGGTGTCATGCAGACGCACACAGACAAAGCCTACCCGCTCTGTGACGGAGTACTGGTGCGTGTCTGCAGTGATCTTATAGGTGTACAGCTTGGTGGGCACTATCGTGATGAAGTACTGGAACATCTGGTTGTCTGTAAGAGAAGTGAGCGGCCGGCCGGTCAGGAAGGAGACTGCAGGACGCACCCCAAGCAGCACTGCGGGCACAAGGCTGAAAGCTGAAAACGCGCCGCAAGCCGGGCACTGCGCCACGATACACGGGGCAGGAAGAGCAACAAAGACACAGGCTGCACTCGCATCTGGGTGCCTGCGCTCATTTGCATCAGAAGGACGCGAGGAGGGTACCATCATGCAAATTCACACACTTGGCACGGAAAAATCCGAGTGATCCACCACGGGCAAATAAGCGAGATGAGTTCTAGCTATAGAGACAGAGCTGTAGGACAGGTCCTGCACTCCCCTCCATCTCTGATCAGCACTCGTATAACACTGCCCCCCAAATCAGCACCAGAATTTTAACTCCATCTCCTCCAGCGGGCAAGTGATTGCCGCAAGTATAAATCTGACTGGGATTTGTTATCCAAAAGACTGGTGATCTATTCCATGCGAGAAGTTGTATGCTTGATATGACTAACACCACATTTTCAAATATAACTTCACGATATTTTTTATATGACCAGTAGGGGGTGCAGCTGCACCCGCAGTAAACTCAACTGGGCTTCCAATGAGCCACACCCGTTCTCAGGTAAATACCAGAATCCAAGTGGGACAGAAAACTGGCTCGAAAGTAGTTCTCCAAGACCGGAGTTGGCGACCCCTGGCTTAAAGAACGGCAGCCATATGGAACCTGTCCTGAGTCATGAACCCTGCATCTCAGGATGAGCGATGCCCAACTGAGGACACTATTAGCAGGATTAGCGGGACTGTCACTGGTAGCCCCAGGGAACAGGGCTCTCTGCCCAATTACGGCCTGCCTCGCTGGGCTCTGCCTGCAACGCTGTTCTCTGTTAGCGACACACACAGCTAAACGCAGAGGGTTTGTGGCAGGGCACTGACAGCCCAGAGGCTTCTGCAGGCAACAGCGTGCGACTTAAATGAATGGCAGGTGCCTTTAAGAGAACCACCAGAGTGAGCCAGCCCCCAGCAGACCACCAGAGTGAGCCAGCCCCCAGCAGACCACCAGAGGGAGCCAGCCCCCAGCAGACCACCAGAGGGAGCCAGCCCCCAGCAGACCACCAGAGGGAGCCAGTCCCCAGCAGACCACCAGGTCATCAAATGGCTATTCATAAAACATAAGGTAACGGCACACTTACGATCGGAGCAAACTTTTTCTGTGCCGTCCAGCGGATTTATGATGCCTGGGATTTCTTCTCCGAAAGACAAGTGATCTATTCGGTGGGAGAAGTTGTATGCTGTGGGGCCAAAGGTCAAAGGTCAGAGATTTTGCATAGTTACGCTCAAATTCAGCGCTCCCACAGAGGCCGAGATGCCAGCAGCCTGAGTTCTTTGGTACCACACTCGAGATTCAGTCGTCATCATCTGCGGAAACTACAGAGACTGCTGACAGAAGGTAGCTGATCTGGGGTCAGATACAGAACAGGAATTTCTGGCACCTCAGAGGCAGGTGATCTGTAGGCAGAAAGTTCTTATGACTGCCTTACAGGGGTAACAAACACCAGGCCTGAAATCTTTACTAAAAAACACCTTATCTTATCTTTAACATGCCAGGCAGCAGATTTCAGGATTAAGAGACCCATTTGTTACGTAGCTACACAACCATCACTATTCAGTTCTAAGAAATGTGACCTGTGACTTAAGAGTAGAGGGCGCCACCATGTGGACAAGCTCTCACACTGCAAAATCATGGAGAACCGCAACATTTCCCAACAGCTATGATGATTTTCTATATAAAACCGGACAAATGGAGGTGCTGAACTGCAGGAAATAACAGCTAGTAGTGGAAGGTTGTGAAGAATCCCAGGGGGACCCTTCACAACAGGACGACAGACTTACTTTCATGACTAACCAGAGCTGCTAGATGGGCGTGTCCGCGGGGGTGTGGTATGGCTCTGGAAGACAGAGAGGAGTTACATCACCATGCACCAAAGAAGCACAGCCATGCCGGTGATCTGGATATCTGTCAGCACGATCACCCTGGGGCAGCCCCTCAACTCAGGTTACTCATGTTAAACACCTCCCCCTGCTCGAAAACCTGGATCAGAGCCCAGACCCTTAACCTACACGACACCAACCGACCGTCACAGCAAGCGGTTCTGTCTAGAGCCTGTCTAAGATACTGCTCGCTGAGACCAGAGCATTGCCCCTCACCTGCACACTACCCCATCAGTCAGAGGAACATGGACACCATAACAGAATGTTGTTGGGACTATGTCTCCCTCTGCAGGGCAGTAGTTACCATATCACTGTTATTTAAGTGAGTTTTTCCACCACACCAGGTACCATACTTTTGGTATTTTCAGTCAAGTACCAGTACCAAATGTTCCGGTACCAAAAACACCTCAGTACCATAAAAACCCATAAAAACCAGAAGATGATCTGGATTGCATGACAAGAAATTAAAAAAACTATTTAAAACTATAAGTATTAAATACTCACGTTGTAATGTAATACAGCACCGATTCCAGATTTTATGCCAATGGAAAACCAACCCCTTGAAGATCTGAACTTTCGGTACTTTTCTAAAGTACCAAATGTATGGTACCTGGTGCAACGGAAAAGGGCTCTGAGATGAACATCAGCAGATTCAGAGACTTAGAGGTCAACAGCTAGATCCTTTAAGGGGGCTGAACTGTTCATATTGGGGGTAGTAATTATATTTGTAAAACAGTTTGGAAAAATACATGTGGTTTAATTGTGTGAGGTTCTGTATACATGTCTGCATATGTGAAAAGGCATATTGGGCAGGAGAACTATAGTGTCAAAGAACAGCAGATAAGGATAAGAAAGGTCATTCCAAGGTTTGTTTCAAGTAGCAAAACCTGACCCGAGATGCCAATCAGCACATGAATTGAGGCACATCGGAATTCAAGGTGGAGAACGTACTTCCCCACGGTGATGTGGAAGTTTCCCGCCACTTTGTTGACGTAGACATGCCCGTGTATCCTGCAGGCATTGAACGGCTGATTGGGGCTGTCCTCCCTGGGTGGGGGGGAGGGGGGTAAGATGGAGGTCAGGCCTCGAAACTCATCTGAGCAGTGCCCGCGTCCTCCTTCCCTTTCAGATGATGACCTATTTTGGCTCCCTTACCAAAACAGACCTTAACTTAAATGCATAATATATATAAATATATAAATGCAAATATATATAAAGTCAGTTACTCAGTTACTCCACATGAGTCCTCTCAGTCCTCTAGTCTTGATAAGGTTCAAAACCCCAAACGTGAAGGGATCTCAGACAAACCGGGGCGGCAGGGCAGTAGGGGATCCCTTCAAGACGCTCTTGAACAGGACATCCTGGAGGGAGTGCTCCTCCTTCAGTCTGCTCTGTATCAGCAGGAGAGTCCTATAGAGGGAGGGAGGGAGGGAGGAGACAGCAAACACATGCTTGTGGATTTCAATTACAGTATACACACACCCACCCCCCACCCCCCCCCCAGGACTCAGCAGCGCTGCAGCGGAAGCCTAATAACCGGGTGGATCCATGTTCTGCAAGGTTCGGCGAGTGACCCAATTAGAGGCAAAAACATCCAAGGAGTAGCATGCGGCATGAAAAGTAAACAAACTGCGAGTCTTGGGGACGACCGGCTGGGCAGTGAAGATATAGTGCAGCAACGGGAACAAAACGTAGCGCAGAATTGAATGCTTTACCTCTGCCAGAGTCTCTGCTGAGGTGAGAGCTCGAAGATAACCTAATGACACAAACACATGCATATGTTATACATAAAATACATGCACGTCACTCATAGGCTAATGACTGCGCTAGTGACTGATTTATAGTACCGTGTATGACATCGCCATATACCCTACACTGTAGCCCTGCACTTGCAGTGACATGTCTGGAAGGGATGTGCATCAGGCTACGATGTAGGAGGATCTAGGAGTCCTGGGGGGCCATATTTTTGGGTTTCCCCTAATTGAATAAACCTGATTCACCTCCTTGTGCTAATTGTCCACACAGCTGTTGAGCTGAATCATTTGTGGTGGAACAGGGGAAGATCTAATCTACACAGGGCTCCAGCCCCCCAGGACTGGAGTTTGACAACCCTGATGTAGGCGATAGCATAGTGTACGCAGCTACTCCATATGGACGTCATGCCCACAGTGTAGATTCTACGCAGAACTATAAATTAGCCTTTAGGCTGAATGCAAAGACTGTATAACAGCTAATTGGCATCAGATTCACTGAACGCTCACCGGCTCATACTGAAGGCCATCTGATGCCACCATGGTCTCTGCTAAGTCCAGCACATCTGCCCCAACATCTGAATAAAAAAAAACATCAACACATCCATGCAAACACAGTAATTCCGTGCGCAAAAGGGTCTTTTAACACATCTCTAGGTGGAAAAATTGCCTTTCTATACAAGGACAAGCAAATGCACCCAAAAATCACTTTGCTTATTTAAGACTTTAAGAATTGACCTCAAGAAGACTAAATCCAGACAGTACAGAAATATATTAAAAAATTAAACACTTACGCTGGCATCGCATAGCAACTGTAATATCAATATTTATTCTTAATTTGCTGTAAAAAAAGAAAGGGAAGACCGTTACCACTTTGAAAACAAGGGCTAAGCTAATATACTCATGAGATGAATTCTGTATACTGTCTCTGAAGATGTAAATTATAAACCGATTAAAGATAAACTTGTGATGAGCATTTTTCCCCTTGAATTCCGTGATGGAACCAAATCCCATGAAAACAGGCATTACAACTACTGCTGCACAGAATCCTACCGTGGTGTTTTTGATCACTACATAAAGACTTAAGAATAAAAAGACTCAGCAGAACGGCATACCTAGAGAAGTCCTTGTCCACCTCGTACTCATACTTCATCCAGGTGTCCCGATACACAAAGAACTCAAAAAAGGCCAGTAAAGCCATAGCTGTGAAGGCGATTAGAGACACTGCAGGGAGATAGAAAAACAATCATAAAAAACACAAGTAATCTCATCCCTGCTAGATGATTACACTGCACTGAAACCTCAGGACAGAAAAAATAAAACCAGTGACTTAATCATGTCACCAGTGATTGTGTACAATATGTGAAATCAACTGTAAGTTTTTCAGTCACTATTAGTGGGTCTGGATATGGCTGGGAAGGCAAACGGCAGAAATTTATGAAGGTTTCAACACCCCTAATATATTGCTTAAAGAAAAATTATGACAGAAATACAGCAAGTTAACTGTAAGTGTATAGTCAATGGGGTTGCAAAGGAGTGGAAAATTTCTGGAAACTTTCCAGGAACTTTCCATGGAAAGTTAAGCTGTTAAATATGGAAAAGAAAGCAGACTGTTTGAATAATACAACACAGAATGTTACATATAAGCAATGTGTTTTATGCACACATAATAACTCAAAGGCACTTACACAATGATATCACTATTGTGCCCTCAATATGTTTTTTGTTTTCCAGCTACGTTTAAGTTCTCTGTTATATCCTAACCTGCAATTTGTCAAATTTCCAGTTTATTCCCATTAATTCCCATATATTCCTGTTAATTCCCATGGAATGTTTCCAACCTTGAAAATTCCCAAAATTATGCAACCCCAATGGACAGTAAGAACCCGGTTAGAGAATAAATCTCACGACTCTCCCTTTGAGTTACAGTCTTATTTGGCGTCCTGGGGTTGTCCAAAGTGCTCTTTGCTTCCACTATAAAAATCATAAAAAGGGAAGAGCGAGGTGCCGTTCAGCTTACCTGTCCCCCCGCTGGCTGTGGATTCCACGTAGCTTTCTGGGACCTTGGGGAAGGCATCCAGCTCCTTCACCAGACTGAAAGCCTTCTTTCTGTTCAGTCGCCTCATTTTTGGGGGAACTGTCCACTTCCTCCCTCCTCATATATACAGCCTACAAAGGGCACCGGGCTGCCTTACAACACACCACTGAAGCTTTTAGAAATACTGGGTCCCCAGACTAATTAGTGCAAGGCACACGCGCAAAAAAGTCTAAACAGTAAAATCTAAGAACTAGTATAACCACTAAAGGCACTTTAAACAACGCTATGAACTGCCACTAAACCATACGTAAATGGGATTAAATTAAATTTAAATAAGAGAAAGGGAATCACTTATAAAAGTAGTGTACATTTTAAAAGACAGAAAGACATAATAATAGAGTGAACATTTCTTCATGGCTGAACACGTGATTACGGTGTTTTATTTTGATCTTATGCTTAATGTATTAAAACACCCCCATGGTAGCATTAAACGAGTAAACCGGGAAGTTATTCGTGAAGTTACAAGAATCAGTTTATCAGAGGGCGATCAGCCCGGCGGAACCGACGCCTCCCTGGCGCTTCGCGGTCCACGTCACGTTCACGGTAGAGGAAGCTAAAGACCCGACTAGTCAAGCGTGATACACCGCTAAAGAAGCGCTCACTGCAGCCCCGTCCGATCAGGTCACAACCGAACCAGCAGGCAGCATACAGCCAACGTTTTGGCATATTAACCAGAGACACGACGCCGTCTGAAAAGCACGCTTAGGCAACGTTAGCCGGCCAGCTAAAGGCTTCCTTAGCGCAGTCTTACCTGTGTGTCATGCGACCAAAATCCAAGGTGCCGAGCGTATCACTGCATTACTCAATAGGCGAATTCGAACAGTCCCACGGGCAAAATACCTAAACGTACAGCCCTAGCACCCTTTTGGGCGGATGTTCACAATAGCCAGCCGTCAGTGTATAGCGGCATAACCTTTCAACCACCCTTTACCATAGAATATGTGTATCATCTAAGCTAAAGTGGCAGGCCTCCGATTTCCACAGCGCCCTCTAGCGGTAAGACTGTTATATTATTTGCGTTTTCCCCAGAACATAATCAGTAATGCTCTAGTTGATATTATCTTGTATTGCGCGATCTATAAATTAGAACCGCCTATTCAAGAGAAAAAGTTATTAAATTATACTTTATTCACTTTTTAGTCTAATTAATGCATACAATATTCAGCAGTTAAAATTATTACATCTTTTAAGACACAACATCGATAAAGCAGACTTACAAAAACGTACCTCTGAATAAACAGTAACATTTCAGCACTTTAGAGATATATCCCACAATGAACACTGAAAAAAACACTAAGGTCAGTTTACATATTTGATAGCATGGACTGCTAAATTAGAGCCCTTTTTGGGGTCTTATATAAGAACATTCCATAAAATGGATCAAGCAGAGGAAACTAATCGAGGCCAATCAAATTAACCCTTTACGCAGACACAGGCCCTAGAGTGGCATCAGTTAAACTTGAAAAATATATCTCCCCATATGTAAATTATTGCATATTTCCTCAACTCCAACTTCTTTCATCTCATACTGGTGGAAACATTTTTTTTTTTTTAAATGACACTGGGTCTGAGATAGCAGAGCAGTTTCTGCCAACCCTTGAGAGCATAAAAGTCACACACGACAATTCAAGTATTTTGTCTTTATAATAATCGGGCGCCATGTGAGCAGAAATGCATGGCTGTGTTCGCCCTCTTTCAGCAGATGACAGGGTTTCAGCACACAGAATGTCCAAAGAAAGCCTCTGTTGTGGATATTTTGGCTGCAAAGAGTGTTTTCATTCCCATGCGACTGGCGAGTCCTTCCTCATCCCTGTTAGTCCGGACCCTCATCCCGCAGGACGGCTCCGCCCAGACTGTCTGACGCGGGCGTGTCCAGCTGATCCTGGGCGGACTCCTCAGAGCAGCAGTGGCTGATGGTCGGGGAGATGATGTCAGGGCTGGTGTCACATGACTCAGTGCTCTGCTCAGACGTGAGAGTGACGGTGGTGGCAGTGCTGGGGGGGACGGGGTCGAACTCTTCGTCGTCATCCTCTAGGATGGGCAACTCATGGACATCTGTGTGTGGTGATCGAGACGGCCGGTGAAGACCAAACTGGGAGAAAAACCCACGAGATTCATAATTCATATTTACACGGCCGACTTACTGCTGAAGGCTTCAGGGTACTGCTTTGCGATCTTGCCTTTTAGTGTCCTAAAGGTCACACGATAAGGACAAAGGTCAAATTTTAGTGTCTGAAATTTAATTGCTTTTTACATTTATGTATTCATACATTGCACATAAGATGTTTAAATTCTCATGAAAATAAAGACAAATGCAGACGGAAACGTGCCACTGTAATGCTGGCTGATTTGTAGCACTTTCCACTGTACAGTAGGTCTCTAATATAATATTATGACAATAAAAATGACTTCGTAACACAAAAAAGAACAGGTCTTGATGTCTTGCTCATTAAACAGAACATGAGCACTGTGAGAGAGGTACAGAGGACAAGAACTTTTCATTCCAGCCCACAGTGCTTTCAACCTGCCACATTCATTATTAGCCTGTTAAGGACCATATAAGTCTGATTAATGTAAGGCTGGAATGAAAACATTCTTGCAGGGGGGAGTGTGAAGAACAGGACTAAGTGCCCCCTCATTTTCTTTCAAAGATACACCATTTGTGTCCTACAGGGGGCAGCACCTAATTCTCCTGAAGATGCTGTCCAGGTCCTTCTTCATCTCCACCAGCGTGCGCGTGTGGTGCAAGAAATGCTCGTTCATCTGCTGAAGCCGCACATTGGACAGGCCGTTGAAGTTCAGGAGCATCTCGTTGGTCTTCTCAAAGCGGTCCAGCCTGGCAAACGCAGAAATCCAAACGTGTGGGTCAACGAGAAGCCATCAGTTCTTCGCAGAGCTACACTTCCAGTCAGAAACTGACATTTTCCTCACAACATTAAAGGATAGATAGGACGCACATACAGTCTGAGGTGTAGTGCTGAGCATATGCAGATATATGGTGCACAACCATCTTATATATATTTGTATATAATTGTCAGAAAAATGTGTCAGAGAAGTGCTTATATGTAATTATAGGGTTTATCAGCAAGACATCACTGCACCACTACATATACACTACATATACACATTGGCACCTTGCATGGCAGCCTCCGCTACCGGTGTGTGAATGTGTGTGTGAATGGGTGAATGAAAAGCATAATTGTAAAGCGCTTTGGAATAAAGCGCTATATAAATGCAGTCCATTTACCATTTATACACATAAAAAGTATTTGCCCAAAACAGGGGGCACGTGCCTGATCGAATTCGGCACATGGTTCAGCGCATCAGCGCCTAGCCGTGACTTACTCACATGTGCCGCTGGGCTTGGATGATGGCGTTCACGTCCTCGGAGTTGACCATGCTCAGCATGCGGTCACAGAAGATCCCTGACGCAGTCGGCTCCATGGCGCAGAGGCTGTAACCGTGAGCACATCCTGCATAACTGTGCGCTATAACTGCGATAAGACTGCAGCACAAACAGTCCTTAGTGAAGATCGCACCAGTCTCTCGTTAGTATGAGAATGCAAAGGTAGCCCTTACGCAACCGCCCTATGGTGTAAACTGTTAGTTAAGTTGTATGATCCGTTTTTTTAGTACAGGACATTATCATACTCTGATGACAACAAAGACCTTTGAAGTTGATCTTAACTGAAAATCCCATCAGTAAAAACGTTTAAATTTTCCTTGAATAATGCGGGGTAAATGGGTGAGAAGAAACCGTGTCTGGCAGGTAGTGATGATGTTCCCCTTCTTAATCCCAACCCTGCACCCTGCTGCTTTCAGCAGTGAAACACCGCTACGTATCAGTTTAGTGCGGAAGCGTTCCTCAGTCTCCTGTAATTCCTGTTCGATTCACATGCATTTAACAAGTAACACATATAACGGCAGATTTTGATGCAAAAACATAGAGGGATCACATTACGACCGGCATCCACGGCTGTCGCATCTTTTTCCGATATAAAACGATAATTATATGTAAGGTGCCAGATTGGACAAGCGAGCAAAATCCAGCCGGAATTATGACGCATCCGCCAGCAATGGGCAAACTGGAGATGCTTCGTAAACATCAACAGAGAGACAGATACACCGATGATCCATGCGGATCGAGCAAGTGAAACAACAACCTCAACACTGCAAGGGCTGATGCGGAGCCGGAGTCACCGCCGCCGTCGTCACTTACAGGGAAAGAGCCGCTTCGGAAGAACCGTGGGTCCCGGCA
>JAODUD010000062.1:25333960-25346454 GCA_026784285.1 Stomatorhinus walkeri
ACAGCCGTCTACAGACATCAGCTCGAAAGCTCCCCCCCCCCCCCCGCCAAACCACTGCAGGCACGAGAAGCCCTGTGGATTAAAAGGCGTGGCCTTATTCCCTCAGTCCCACAGCAGCCACACTGCGCTTGCCTCACTGGTTTGGAATGTCATCCACCAACAACATAACAGAGGAAAAAAAAGTGGCGATTGATCCGTTCAGTCGCTATTTAGAGCTTAATTAATTAGGGGGTCAGCCAGATTGAAAGGCGGCATGTTGCATCACCGACTCCCCAGCTGGGGGGACCGTTAAGAGAGCAAACTCTCTTGCACATTGTCTACGTCACCCATTCGAACCTCGGCCGCATGGATGCATGGGCAGCTGCTGTCCACCCTTCTTCCGTCTCCAGACCCCTCCTCCATCCCAGTCCTCTTGTTAAGGTCTAACGGCTTAAACTGACAGGAACAAGGCTGTTTTGTATAACTCTCTTTACATATCAATGTCATCGCTGCCTTTCAAGTGCCTTAAATAAATGATGTGTGGTTTGGCTCATTAACCCATGTTCAAACAGAAAATAAGTTTCAGATGCCAGTTCCTACCCTCATTAAGGTCTGCATTTTTAATCCCAGGAATTCATAGCGCGGCATGGAGCAGTAATACGCACTTTTTCTTCCAATGGCAGCTTGATATAAATAAGAAAAATGATGGAACTAATTACCACTACAAGGCAGCAGTGGATTCGGAATGCCAGATCTCTTGACTGGTGAATGGGAATGATGTGAAGGTATGCTTGGATGAAGCCGAATCTCCAGAATGTTCTCCACCGTGTGGGAAGGGGGGCAATGTGAATGTGTGTCTGGACGTCAGTACAACACCCCCAGCACTATGCTCTCTAGTGCCCCCGCATTCAGTCGATTATTACATGTTTTCCATCCTTCAAATAAACAGCGTGAGGGCAGCTCTATTAGACGGATCTATTCAGAGAATCACTAAGTGCAAAAGTCATCTTTCCAAACCATCACAAACCTCTCACTATGTTCCCCTGGATGGCTAATAGCCATCTTCTTGAAAAACAGAACAGGAAATGTTGAGGGAAAAGGTATGGAGTGCAGAAACAAAGGGTCACATGACCAACCTTCCATTCCACCCTAAAACACAAGTTCTGTCCATAGTTGCAGAAAGTGGTTGCTGTTGCCCCAGACAAAAAAAATCTGCTAACCTTTACCCTAAGTGACCGAGCCGGTTGGCCTTGACAAACATCACGATCTATTAAGTGAAAGCAGTAGAATGTCACCATGAGCCAAAAGCTAATAAACTTCTGCTGGAGACCTGAGCTGTACAGTTGGGGACACTTTTGACAAAACAGCATAAAAATAACCAGAATTTGACGATGTCTCTGGCCTACACTCCGCAGCCAGCCTGACCTCAAGGCAAGAACGATACAGTGAAACCAGAGGTGCAGTAACGTAGTCGAACAATACGAAACATGGGGATGAAGGCTGGTGCAGCCACTCTTACGTATTCAGTAGTGTAGAACTTCTGAAGCCCAATTGTTGGTCTGTGTTTTAAAGAATCCACTAATTTTCAATCACCTTTTTACACTGTCAGGGAACCAGAGCAACATTTGCTGCAATATCTTGACATTCACACTCAAGCCTCTAAATGGACTGTACCATTATGGAAAATTATGCAATTATTCTGCTGTGTTTTGTCAAGCAATGCTTCTAAAGCATCATCCATCTATCATCTAACCACTTATCCTGGTCAAGGCAATAGGGGGGCCTGGAGCCAATCACAGGAAGCACAGGACGCAAGGCAGGGGTGCACCCTGGATGGGATATTTTTAAAGCATCATAAATCAAAATTAAGTTGCTTGTATCCTAACTGCAGTGTTGCTATGTATCTCATACATAAACTTCCTGGCTATGAAGAGGAAAAATTACATAATTCCCCGCAGGGGCATTGCATTCTGGCAGCTGTCGAGAGCATTGTGGAAGATTCCCAGAGGACATGGCAGCGTCTGCCTCCCCAGGACCAAAGCCTGGAGACACTACTCCCCTTGACGAGAGAATAGCGATCCCACATGAGCATAAACCATAAAAACCACACAAACGCTCAGCTTCTATTCATAAAGCAAATGAAAGGCAATTCCAGGCGTTTTCTTCCAAAATCTCTGATGCATTGCTATCGCTTCTGCTGTTTTTTCCGAAAAGATATTTTGTTTTATAAAGGTTCTTTTGTAAGTGCTAGTATTATAGACAGACCTATATACAAGCAGCAGAAAGCTCAGCCGTCTCGACAGCAAAGACTTTTTGGCTCCTCTGCTGACCAGGTCCCATGATCCGAATCTGCCGTCTTCACATCATGGGGAAAGTTTAGATGATCCAGATCCAGATTTGTGGGCTGAGATGTGATTACTGGGCGATTTTTGTGGGACTGAATTATTAGCCGACCCTAGGGGGTACGTGTGTCTTTTGCCTGGAGCTTAAGAAACTGCCTACAATTACCAAGCCCAGCCCCCCTCCCCCCCCCCCTACACACACTCTGCTGGGGGGGGGGAGGGGGGGCGAGGTCGAGTGACCTTCTGTTTTTCCTACAGGGAAGGGAAGAGGATCATTCATAGAGACACAATGGCTAGAGCATTCAATGTACCAGTAGAAACATCTGAGCTGAATGTTACACATCCCATCCCCCACCCAGCCCATCTAGGGGTGGGGTCATAGGGGCACTGGGTCCAGCTCAAAGGTAGTTGGCCTTTGCAGCACCCCGTATCCTTTGACTCACTGATTCGAAGCATATCACTCGCTAATGATAAAGTCGGCTCCTCCGTATAAATTATGACTTATGCCCTCACCTTAAAAAGCATAGACATCTCTGCCTCTTTTTGTGGTGGTTCGAGCACCGCCGGGTCCGTTGGTGAGCAGAGACGCACACGGGAGACGTCGGAGGAGTTTGCAAGTGCAAGTGGTTTTATTTAACCATCTGATTGCGATCAGGGAGCGACTATCTGACATACATCTAGCATGTACATCCAGTGGCTCTAAAGTACCTGTGTGCTCTGCTCTCTTATAACCCATTTAGGCTTCTCCCCCCTCTTGCCATTGTTCCTGCTACATGGCCGCCACCTATCTTACTTTCGGTCTAGTTTTAGCCAGTTCCTTCCCACTCTCTAGGTCTTGTCCATTGGCACGACAGCAACTGATTTGACTTTTGCTCTAATTACTTTATGTTCTTTCTCCTTGGTTTTTATCACTTATGTGCGTAGCGGCCTTCCCTAGAAAAAGCAAAACGGCGTCTTACTTATCACTGCCCCCTCGTCTCCAACTAACCACGGCCCTGTGGCGAGGTCACTTGGCCCAGCCGGCACGCTGGTCAGAGCCTACTTTACAACTGCATTATTGTAGAATTAACCCCTTAGTCCCTATTCTAAAAATTGCATTATTTAGAGTAAACCCAACACTCTCCAGACCTAAAAGTTGTCCCTTCACAAACAGAAGAAAACACAAAAACAACTCCTTCCTTTGGACGTGTCAAGATTCCCCCAATAGGGAGCATCTTGGAATACTGTTCCGTCGCCTTTCCTTAAACCCCTGGGAGATCTTGTCGCCGTGATGTTGCCCACAGACGAGAACCTAAAGAGGGGGATCCAAGGCGGAACCGTCCTGAGGCCACGAGGAGGAGGAGGGGGGCAGGGCCAGACCCTGTCAGCTCCCCATTGGACACCAGGAATGTGGGTCCTCCAGCTAAGCCGTCAGCCATTAAGAAGCAGGCATCGCTCCAGAGCAGGCGGACAAAGGATGTCACTGACCATTATGAAATTATTATCCTCAAAAGCAGGGGCACCGGAGGGGGAAGTTAGGATGATTCCAAATGAATGACAGGGGCCCTAACAAATTTAGAACATAATTGGATTGGTCCAGGTTGGGGGCCCAATATGATATGCTTTGATGGGGCGCATAACCTCTGTGGGCACCCTTATTCAAAAGTGATGCTGCTATTCAGAAAGGAGCAAGATGGAATAACCCAGCAACATTTGAAGAACGTTAAACATCTGTAGCTCAATGTGATCTGCATCACATTATCACTGGAATGCTAAGCACACAATATGTTTTCACTTCACTCACTCCTCACCTTGTTGATATTATATTATATTTAAATTGATTTCATTTTTAAACTGATTCGATATAAACTTCTGTAATTCAATGGCGTTATCTTTTTTTTTAATGAAATGCCCACTGTAATACTGGCTAAACTCACGATAAATCTCTATTATGGCTAATCAGAACGTACTGAATGCCGTGCTGATTAACTGAAATGAACACCGCTTGCGGTCTCTCCAGTGACAGACAGTCTCTTTGCAAATCGCCGGGAAACATGATGGAAGAGTCACCCATTCAGAGCATATGAGCACCCGCTGTAATTGTTTTGATGGTTTCTTTGACAGATGGCTGCATAACAGTCCCCGGTTCTGAATCAGAATGATCTCATCGCCTTTTTCCATTTATGTAACGTTTTCTGCACAGAAAACCGTTCCCTCTCCACACATTTCCTGTCAAAGCTGTATTTTCATCGATAGAAACCCAAAGAAACTCAAACGCGCTGCATCAGTATTACTGGAACATTGCTGGAACGCCTAGACTTTTTCCGGTTTAGTGCCTAGAGACATGGGAAGAATATGGGAAGCAGAAGTGATTTTGTTTATTGTCAGCTCAGCCAGCCATTATGGCACCCAGTGGCATCTTAAAAACACAACATTATCCCTCTTCCTAGCAGAGGTTGCTTACACTTCTGCAGCTCATTTGGTGGAGAAAAATGCAGAGATATCATGCATTTCTTGAGAGTGTATAATAAATCAAGTGAAAGTGGGAGCTGAATAAAGAACGCGCCACTATTCACAGCAACAAACTCCTAAGTAATGAGAAAGGCCCAAGAGGAAGTCCTGCCCACCATAGCAATTACCATGACAACATGGTGACCACCCATATTACATCATTCCTGATGGCGGGGGTTGTCCTTGGGCCCAGTTTTAGAGGCCATCTTCACTATCATTGTCCACAAAAATATATGTACAACATATAAACTCCCTCAAATCGAAATCTAAACCCAAGGTCACTTTCATGGAGACCAAAGAAAGCGCATGCATGTTTTACTTACAAAAAAATGTTTGCAGGCCAGAATGAAAAATGTTTGGTATCAGACTGTAGAGGAGGCGGGTCCAAGCAACTAGAGGAGGCAGAACCAAGACATCCCATTGCTGCTCCGGCCTCATTTAGTTACTTGAATGCACCTTCTCTAGAATCTGATTGGTTATCTCTCTGAACCAATCATTTTTCGTTCTGCCCAAAAGGAAAAAGACTGCTACTACATTCTCACACAAACACAGACACACCTTAGCGGCGACACTGCTGAACATCACATAGTTTCTTCCTGACTTCCCATTGGCTGCTAAAAGTGCTCGGACAGGCCCTCGTCTGTCTGCCAGCTGAATGCAGCGCAGCATACAGCTCAGCGGAGCTCAGCCTTGGAGAAGGCCATATAAAGAGGCCTCTCATCCAGCATTTGAAAGCCAGCCTGTCAGGCAGCGGAGCCCCCGGTCCCTCCTCTCAGTCTGGCAGAGGGCATTCACGATTCGGCACAAAGGCCACACTCAACCCAACAAGCTCCACATATGGCACAACAAGGGACCGCTCCAATGATCCATTGCATTTAGGCACTACGATTCCTCTGCTCCTATTGTCCCCAAGCTTGGAAGGAGGCTGTCAATGTCGTGGGGGGTGACACGCGAGATTCGGCATAATGGAACCTCTCTGAGAAATCACAAATGGAATTCGTAAATACAGGCCTCCCATGTGTAAAGAGCAGAGGAAGCTAGCCCCTATGGGCTTTCACTGCTGTATTGTGATGGACGCTGACTCAGTTGCTTAGGGAACAGGCAAGATCAAGCACATGCAGCACAAGCTACTGGCCAAAAGACTGGCTTTGTCACGTCTCATCAACACTTTCTTTTCAGAGAATGGGAGAGTAACCTTCACCACTACTGCTGCTGGAAACATTGGTGCATGTCAGGGAAAAGCTCCGGAATACAGTACAATGAATATAACACCAAACATACATCCATCCATTCACTTTCATCTTTCAGCTGCAAAAGTGACAACCCTCCAGGGCGCCCCAGACTGCTTAGAGGCGAGGCTTTCTGCAAATAAACACGAAAGTGCAGTGATCAAGATGAGATTTCAGTTTGCAGAAAGCCTGCACTGGCAGAAGTTTCCCCTAACTAGCTGATTGGGTGAAAGGATCTTCTCAGAACGTCACCATCGACCAACCGTCTCCCAAGAATCCACTGCTTTTAGAGCTCTCATTCTAGCAGCTGCTCCCCAGTGCTGCTTATCACCCTCAGAATCATGAGATATATGAGAAAAACATGAAAAAATTATCTTGCTAGTTTAGATCTTTTTTTTCCATTAGTGTGTGTCCTATTTAACATCTCATGATTCGGGGTTTAAAAATAATTTCTCGTGTCTGACTTTAGAAGACTGATGTGTCTGATTTCCGAACTCAGTGGATCAGCAACCGATGTATTTATAAATACATTATTCTCTTCAGTTGTCTTTGATGTGTGGTCAGAGCCAAGATGTCTGGATCTCTGGTAGTACATCAACAACGAGCACAGTTCCAGACACCTGTCAACATGCTCCTGCCTCCTGAATCAGGCTATTGAGTAGAGTTCATTAGCTCCAGGGAGAGGGATCTGCACATTTTCTGAGCGCTAGGAAGGCTCCTACTACCCGGCAACTAATTAGACCCATCCTGAAGATTAGCCAAGCGGGGGCGATGCTGGTTACCAGTTTTCCATGCACAAGTGTTTTTGATGGAGGGATGAGTCAAGCGGTAGGGGTGCTGTCATGAGGCTGCAAGATTTTTTACAAAGCACCAAGCAAAACCCACATGGCTTGGGGGGGGGCAGGGGGACGACAGCGCCGGCTACAGGTGAGCTCAGGAACTGCACCTGGCAGACGGCTTCATCAACACCCAAACTTTTTGCACATTAATTAAATGCCAGCAAGGTGAATTTCCCCGGTACAGTGTATATGAAACTGGCCAGGCGGCGGCTCATTGGGCAACACCACAGCCTCTAATCACCAGGCCCAATTCCCTCCCCTGGCTCTGTTAGTGTAGCGTTTGTGTAGGTTTCCCCCTGCAGTAAAACGGCATGCGGTTTGGATGACTTGGCGTCTCTAAATTGCCCACAGCTTGTGAGAGTATGCCCCAGCCGGGCTCAAGCGTGCCCTCTATGGTCGTGTTCTTTCCCATTCTAAGACAGGCTTGTTGTGACCCTGCGTTTGACGGGCAGTCGTGGGAAACTGATGGATGCATAAATGGCAAAACCGAATTTCAACAGCAGCTCTCGTTTCGTTGGTCGTTTTAACGCACCCCCGGCATCTCGGCTCCCACTGCTGTCAAGCTCCAAGGCTCTTCTCAGGCCCCTCCCATCAAACACGCATCCCTTTAAATACGCAAAGCTCAGAGAGTGAGGTCAGCTGGAGGAATTGCCTTGTGGTCGGCCGGCCAACAAGCTGCGCCCTCACAAGGCATTTCCACTGCAAGCCACAATAATCAATAGTTACAATCGCTAAGGATACCAAGTGAAGAAAACTATCAGCACATCCAGCCTATTATCCCAGAGGTGTTGGGGGGGTCCCCAGGTAAGGTGGGGCGTGGTGCAATCCACAGGGCCCGCCCTGCCCCCTTTCTGCCCACCCCCTGCTGGCCTACTGCCTTCGCCTTGTCACACACATGCCCCTCTCCCCAACCTGAGGGTGGCCCTGCTGGCCGAGGGCAGGCAAACACCGCCGCCTTCTGCAGAAAACAGGTCACGGAGTAATTAAGTCTGCACGGTACGCACAACCAAGAATCCACAGATGGAGGCCAGCTGCACCGATCAGAGGCCATAAGCCTGAAGCAGGGGTCCAAACACGGAGGTGGAGCAGAGCACAAGCAGGCCTGCACACACAGGCTTTACACAAAGGATCTGGCAAACCATTCATGGTGAAACGGGTAGAATGGGGTAGAATGACGTGCAGACGCAGAAAAATTAATCACTAGTACTGTACAGCTACATATTTTTCAAAGTTTGAGATTGCCTATCTATATAAACTACCTAGATTTTTTAAATAGAAAATGCCTTTTCCTCCAATAGTCTGCCTCTGCCAGGATAAAAAAGAAGCTTTTATTTAGAGATGAAACAGTAATGCAAACACACCCATCACAGAGACTGTTTGAAGGGTGACACATACACTTATACACACACACACACACGCACACACACACACACACAGCCATCTTTTCTTTTAAGGTGCACCGTAAAATCCAGCGCCCCACCTCTGCTGTATGACAGCACTGGAGGCTCTGGTCTCAGACACCCGTTGTCTGCTGTCTGTACTGAGCATAGTCAGTCAGTTGATACCCTGAACTGGACTCTGTTTGCCTGTTTGATTCTAAGTGAGCAAACCTATGAGAGTTAAGCTACCACTACTCCTGGGTTGAACAGGTCGACCTTTCATTCCATTTAAGTAGCATTAGCGGGTTCAGCTAAAGCTCCCTTCATCAAGGCCTTGAAAGCCGGTACTTTCTATGGCTTTACACGGGGGAATCTCGCGGGATTAACGCGAGAGGGAGATCCGAGGGCCTTTCCAGAGAGCACGCAGGAGGCCACGGATAAACACTGGGGGACCGTGGCCACTACCTGATGCTCCGATGCCGCTTACCACGCTGAGTGCTTCCACCGTCAGTGCTCCTTCACCTCACGCCTCCAACACAGGATTAAGGCACCGTCTGGCTGAGCGGTTGACTCCCACGCACAATCGCCTCCATCTCGCAGATGAACGTGCGGGGAGCAGGCCAGCTCGCCACCTCCCTGGGGGGTGGTAAACCTCCAGGTGAAGCGTAAAGACTGGGGGCACTTCCACAGCAGCTCTCGTACCACTTTGGGGACCTCACACCAGCACATCATCTCCCATGGCCCCCCATGAAGTAGGAGCAGCCTCCCTGGCTAGACTCAGACATGAAACACCCCCTCTGGGACATATTTCAGACCCCATCTACCCACTCCAGGAATTAGGAGATGAGTGGCCAGCTGGGTATAATGGATCTCGTGGAAGGCGGCCGAGTGACACGGCACCACCCCGGACCTTGCGGGCCCAGCCAGTCGTGAAAACGCGGCACACATACTCCCTGGATGGCGTTCCAGGAAGAGAAGCGTCACAGCCCACGAGGAGAACCAGCTGGCCGCTCTCGGCTCACGAAAACCTTTGCTGGGGATGAACTCGTTTTCCACCCAATTTCCAGCTAAACGGATCTCCGTGACTTCGAAAAAAGATGTCAGTCACAGTTTGCAGCACGTTCCCATCTGGGCTCTGATGCCACTGAAGGAATAAAGCCGACATGGAGACATCCTCCTTAAACATACATCTGCTGTCTGACATCGTTGCAAACAAACTGCGCTTAAGCTGCGCATACGCTGCTGCAGCACCTTGGAAACCCCGATCCGAATGCATCAACCAAACAAGGGTTTACCAGGACCGTGTAACCCCAGCTTTTAGAGCCAAAGGATCTGCAGAAATTACATGGGCTACAAAACGAAATTGCTTGGTAGAAATCATTATGTGATCACATGAGTTTAAGGTACAGTGCTTCTCGCGCTGTATGATGATACCTTGCGTTCTCCCGTTCTCTGCTGTCCGTCTCCCCAAGACAAGGCCGCATCTGTCCATCCTTGGAAGCCGACAGCCCCCAGAGCAGGATGTTTATGGGGAAATCAATTAAGGGTCGCGATGGTAGGTCATGCACATGCTTTCAATCAGCCTGTCAGGAAGGCAGCTCCAGGGTGATCAAAGCCAGGCGCTTGGTGTGTGGAGAGGCGGGTTTAAATCAGCACAGCTGCGGGGTCCGTCTGCCACCACGCTTGCTACGGGGCAGTCACTGGTGAAATGTTTTAATTACCCATAATGCATCACTAATATTCGGCTGCACTCCTTCAAATCAGCAGGCACATTATGCAGAAAGGCTTGTAGTTGAAACTATATCTGAGTCAGACTGGATTTATCTGCTTATTCTACACTCCTCCACAGTTTGGCTTTCTAGAACCTTGACAACTTGAAAATACTGCCACATAAGACGTTTATGATTCTGGCTGTTCAGAACTGAACCCTCATATGTGTACTGAACATAAATGGACATTAAAATGTGGAAGCCTGAACTATCAGACTTGATGAAGGAGTCCGTATGCCATTCTTGATGTCCTGCTCAGGTGAGATGTCTTCCTGGTTCACTTTGGGAGTACATAACCTGCCTCAGGTACTTAATGGCCGACATGAACACATATCCCTCCACCCCCCACTAAAGGACAGCTGGACTGGTACTCCTAGAATCAAAGGTTACAGATGGCGCTGCCCACTCACACCAAGTTCCAGGCCGGGGGCTGAGGGGGGACCTTCTGCCCACCTGCGCCAGCCCTCCTGCATCCAACGCTGCCTCCTCTCTCCTGACTCCGCCTGGCCATCCTCCGTGCTCCGCCAAATTCGTGTTACACGACTGTCCCGTCGCCAGCCAGGCTGAGGCCTGCAAATTGCTAAAGCAGGCAGCATATTCTTAGCAGAGTCCCCCCCCCACCGGCCCCCGTCTCCTTAGCTATTCTTCCAAGTCTTCTGAGGTGTTAGAGACACAAGCCAGACAATGAGGCAGAGCAGATGATGAGAAGGTGCAGCTGTTCCTCGGAACTGTGCAGGGACCCCCAGATATCCGGGTGTGAAACAAACAAAATGTCCTTCACCGACCATGTCCCCAAAAGCAGCTGCAGTCCCCTGAGTGACACCAACAAAAACAGTCAATATAGCTCTCGGCCACTGGAAGGCTTCCCTTGTTGTGATTAAGCACCCAAACAATCAAAGGAAACTGCACAACTGGCAAATCTTTACTCGAACCACTCTAGCAAGACACATCGCAGACCTCGAGTCTGGAGATTGTAGTGATCTCGCAGGCGCATGCCTTTGGTTAGTTGTGTGATGGGGTCAGACAGGGCATTAACCCAAACTGCTGAAGCCTTTGGTTGCTCAATTCTCAATCACCTTGGGAGCTGTGATCTCCTCTCCAGGAGAAATTTCAGATACCCACGATCAGTCTGGACCGACCACCTGCTCCTTCCTGTGCTTGGTGTCTCCCTCTGACGACTCACTCCCTTGCAGTGATTAGCAACAGATCTTTGTTATCAGATACAGTTTTTATGTCTTTGAATATTTTTGACACAAAACACTTATTATCTCTTACTCTTACCTGTCCTGCTTTTTTGGGCCTGCTCCTTTAAAACCATACCTCTTTCCACATGAAATCCATCCTCACAAACCTGCCTCACCTGCATTTGGTTTGCAATGTGTCCAAAATCTCCCCAATAACACAACAAAGCTCAGGCCACAAAAGCTCTTTGAAGGTGACAGCTCGGAGTGCACGGATTTTCCTCCCCAAACGAACTGGTTTGAGAAACGCCGCTTCAAACCATACAATTTGTCTGAACAGAGACACAGACGTCCTTGCACAGACGCCGCCCCACAGCAGAATCACATGATTCTTGGTGAGGAGGAAGTGAGGCTTTGAGCCTCAGCAAGCGGCCCAGCCCAGAGCCCTCTGGAACGCACATAGCAAAGCTGCTTTGCCATTGCTCTTTATGGAAATCGATTTCTCACGGGCCCAGGGCCTGGGCCTGGGTCTCCACCAGAGTAACCCACTTTGCCGGGTGGAGTTAGTTTGCCTGCCTCAGCCGCAAGTACAGCCAGGCAATTCATAAAACCACACACACAGCACACACATGAAGAAACACACGCACCCAGTGGCAGTCATACACACTTTGCTGTAACAGGTCACTGAACTGCACAGAATATATGCTCAGAAGCTGGTATATTAGGTACATCTGCTTGTTAATACAAACAGCCCGCTCCTCCCAACAGTAACTGTAACTCAACTCAAACATCAAATGGGGTGGTGCACCTGATCTACGTGATTTTGAGCACGCTCAGATTGTTGGTGCCATACAAGGTGGATCCAGCATCTCAGCTACAGCCACACTCCTGGGATTATCACACATTGCAGGGCTGAGAATTTACAGATCTTGGTGAGATGAATGAAAAAACAACCACTGAATGGTATTTTTAATGAGATAGCTCAGAGGAGAATGGACAGATTTGTTAAAGCTAAGGGGAAGGCCAAGGAAGTGCAAAAACAAAAGCTCCGAACAAGTGGTGTGCAGAAAGGCATCTCTGAATATATTGACCTTATTTACCCTTAAAGCAGTTCTGGAGACAAAAGTGGGTCATTATCGGTACTAGCTAGGTATCCCAAATGAAGTGGTTTCTACCCAGACCAACCTAGGTGTCCGCAATAAAGTGGGCCCTCCCCAGTACTAACTATGTGTACGTAATAAAGTGGGCCCTCCCCAGTACTAACTATGTGTACGTAATAAAGTGGG
>JAODUD010000062.1:25384621-25397258 GCA_026784285.1 Stomatorhinus walkeri
GTTATTTAAACTTTATAATACAAATGGTCTAAGTTTAACAGGCAGTCGCGTACAAAAACTTGCAAATGCCACATCGTACTACGTAAATCCGCAGTATCGTTACCTCTGTAGCTCGATCTATGGTTTCGGGAAACACCTGCGTCGTACATAGTTCGAACCATGCAAGTTGCTAACTTGGTTAGCAACGATGGGTTCGGGAAACGTACCCGAGATCGGAATCATACACTAAGCACTAGGTTGAGCTCCACCCACTATCTAAGGGCATGCACATATACGCACAATAATACACTATGAGTAGTTTGGAGACACCAGTTATTTTGACTATACGTCTTAGGACTGTGGTAACACTTTCACACCAATCCCTGGTCGGCGCCGGTTCTGGTCTTTTGCCGGAGCTGGGCTGGAGCTCACATCGGCCTCACCAAGAAGCGTCTCGCATTCACACTGCACTTGGTGCTGGAAGAGTAGAACGATGATGTACGTCTTGCTGGGGGGGGCGGGGGGGTACCATTTCGGAAGTGAAGACCGTGCGAGATATGGTGAACGGAAGACACTTTTTTTTTAACTGCGAATGCTTACATTATTTTTACCTTTATTTGTTATTGTTCCTGGGTTTAACCCAACACTGTTCATTCAAAATTTAAGAGTGTACCGCGAGTCATTTCAGTACATCAGCCAACAACTTCAGCGGTCCAACTACTGTTTGTGTGTTCCGGTTAAAAAGCTGGTTGTAATCATAGATTAATTCATGCATAAATTACCAGTAATTCATGCTAATACGCGGAGATGTACTTAACTGTCACGCATGTATGCATTTACCTTTAATAGTCTTGCGTGCGGCAATCGATTGTTATAACAGCGCAAATGCGAACTTATTTTATGTAGGTTTTTGCCATTTTGACGTTCCTGTAAAATGTTTGCCACACCCTCAATTGTGACCTCAGACCAACAAAATCGTGTTTTTCCGACTATGTGCTTTTTATACCAGCTTCCAATAACAATTATTCTAATTGGATCTACTTTAGCCAGGAAATAAACGTGTCTTAGCTTAACTGTCCCACATTGCCTTATGTCCCACAATACCTGAATTCACCTACATTTGCACTGCTATGACAAGAAATTATCGTGCATTTTAACTTTTATATCGGAAATGAAGTACGAATTAGCATATAAAGGTTAAAATGCTTTGTAATTTCTTGTTAAATCAGCGCAAATGCACGTTAAGCAGGGACGTTAAAGGAACCACTGCGCAATATGCGTTAATGGACTACTTTAATAGGGAGAGTGAAGACAACAAAAGAACAAAACATTTTGGAAAACTTTTATTTTACAAATATACAAATAATCAAGAAATATGTGAATATTTCACCTGAAATGAATAAATGTGAGAAGTGATGCTCCTGTCCATTTGCATTCTCTTCACCAGTGCTAAAATAAGCACAGGAAACACAATAAGTTAACTTAACTTAAATTACTGACATTTTAAGCAAGATAGTGTTAGTGTTTTTTATTTATTGCTGCAACAAAGCAGATAGCTGTACGTTATGCATAATTGGCTGGTACACCAAAGTCAAGTTCTAATGATAACTTATTAGTTAGCTAAGTTCATAGTGACGTTATAAGTAAACACACCAATAACAACACCAAAGCAGCTGAAACTGACCGGCAGGTCAGTTTCCAAACACGGAGTCCATGATATTTGTTTTTAGGGCAGCCAATATGTTTTTATTTAGCTCTCTTTTCGACTACCTGTATTCTTGCTCAGGACTTGCCACGTTAGTTCCATCACCCATCTTCTCCAATCCACACCGCATTGCATCGTTAATTTCTACGACTCTAACCCCGCCTCCTGACGTCACATGCTCATAACTCTGGCCCAGTATTCCTTTGGGGCCGGAATTTTTGGTGTGAATGCAACACCAGGGCTGGAATTTAGGCTCAGCATGGGCAGCAGCCCTGGTGTGAAAGGTCTATGGGAGAAAACCAGAATACCCAAAGAAAGATCAAGAACAACACGCAAATACCACATATAAAATGCAAAGGTGGAGTTCAAACCAAATCTGGAGCTGCGAAGCAAGCATGCAATCAGTTGCACCATTCATCACATGTAATGTGACACAAGGTAAGCAAAATTCTGAAAATGAATTACTTTTATTTTCCAGACTGTGCAATACATACATTATCCTGCTGAAAGAGGCCACTGCCATCAGGGTATACTGTTTGCATGAAGGGGTGTACTTGGCCTGGAGCAGTGTTTAGGTAGGTGGTACGCGTAAAAGAAACATCCATATGAATGCCAGGACCCAAGGCTTCCCAGCAGATCATTATCCAGGGCATCACACTGCCTCTCCTGCCTTCTTCCCATAGTGCATCCTGGTGCCACCTCTCCCCCAGGAAAACATCACACTCACCTGGCCAATCATATGATGTAGCATAATACGTGACTCATAAGACCCGGCCACATTTTTCCATTGCTCCATGGACCAGTTCTGATGGTCAAATGCCCATTTTTTATGTTTTTGGTGGTAGACAGGAGTCAGCATAGGCTGTTTAATTGGCCTGTGGCTAAACGGCCTGCTACAAAGCAAGCTGCTATGTATTGTGTTCCTGCAGCTTTCTATCATAGACAGCATTAACGTTTTGAGAAATTTGTATTACAATTGCTCTCCTTTGGGTTTAGGATTAAACTGCTTAGCCAGTCGTCTGATTTACCATTTGGCCCTTCTTGGTCCACTTTTGGTAGATACTGACCACTGCATACTGGGAACTCCCCACAAGACCTGCCGTTTTGGAGATGCTCTGACCCATTCGTCTAGCCATCACAGTTTGGCCCTTGTCAGAGTCGCTCAAGTCTTTACACCATTATTCCTGCTTCCAACACATCAACTTCAGGAACTGTCTATTCTCTTGCCTAAAATATAATGGCAATATAATTGCAATGAAATAATCATTGTTATTCACCCCACCTATTCGGGGTTTTAATGTTATGTTATGCGTATAAATCAATACATTAAAATGACTTATTAGAACTATTAGGTCCGTTTCTGACCGTTCTGGCACAAGAATAAACACTTCACACTTTTAATTTTTTTTGTGTTGTGGGGGGGGGGGGGGTACACTGGAAATAATCTCACATTATTCGGGCACTAACTGTAGAGTTATAACATTGTCACATCTTTGTTTCATGTCAGACGGGAACAGCTAATTGTTATTATTAAATTGGATCGCTAAAATCATGACAAAATCCCAGGAGACAATGTTCAAACTTTACGTCTTTACCTTCTTCCCCCCCCCCCTTCGTTCTCATTCCCATTTCCTATATTTCTCTCTAGATGACTTTGATCGTTTCATTATTAATTGATCACTCGGCTACCTACGCTAAGTGCGCACAGAGCAGTGAGTGCCGAACTTAGCGCCTCCTGCCTGCGCCAATGCGTCAATGCCGCGCTCAGTCAGATAGCGTCACAGGTCTCATTGTGATCTGTATGCAGTCCGCAGCATTTCCTTATCTGAAACGTGGACATTGAATGTAACTTTGATCACAGTTAACGGAGAAAGGCAAATGGAACTCGTCTGGGGCACCAAATGAATTCATTTAAAAAATCGCTTCGCTCTCGCGCTCCCTTGAGGTTGTGGCGCCCTAGGCGACTGCCTAGTTTATCTATGCCTAAAACGGCCTTGGAAACCGCCTTTAAATTACATACATTTTTGGAAATTACTATAAGAAAAACCAAGTCAAACAGCAATGAGCAATGTTTAGACAATATACAGGTATTTGGAGCTGATACAGATACTGATACTTAAGAGTACTGTTCTTGGGGGTGAGAATAAGACCGGATTTCTGCAAAAGAGGTGCATAGGTACGGTTTAACCAGATGGTATAATATGCTGTTCAGAGTGAAGAAGTATGCTCCTGTAACACAGCTAAATCTCTCCCCATTTTCTTGGGCGGTAAGGCTCCGTGCACCCCCCCCCCCCAATCCCCGGAACAGCCCACCTGCCGTTCTGTATTAGAGTGCCTGGGGCTAATACAAACTGAGAAAATGGTAAGAAAGGCCAGAGCCCTTTACTGCAAAAAGCTGGCAGGTGCGGGTCGATGCAGGGCGGAGAAAGTGCGAAGGCAAAATGAATCCCCCTGTCTAAATTTAGACATAAATTGCCTTCCTGGAGAGCATTTCCGTTTTAACGGGCATGGGCAGGCGAACCGACAATATATACATTAAATACCATGGCACACAGCCATAAATTACATAATGTAACTTAGGTCATGTTCAAGGACGCTATACTAAACTCACAAAAAACCAATAAAGAAATTAAATTACTACGAAAAACAAAACCAAAATAAAGAACAGTATAGATGTACTGAGGGTGGTAGTAGGCTTCAAACAGGGAGTACAGATCCGCATAGTTTGCAGAGATAGTAAGGAATCGCAGTCTGGATGGGTGTGGAGCCCGAAGCCTTGGAGATATAATGTTCGTGGACAATCGGTGCAGACAAACGTCAACAACGGACAAGCTAGATGCATATAAGTACATCACCATCAGTGACTGGTCCTGTGACCTGCTGTTCTTTACCCCCTAAGAGACTGAGCAAAAGAATCACTTTTCATGAAACAGGCGTGGTGAAGACAAAGGAAAATTAATGTATCAGAGCATTTACTTTCGTTTAATAAAAAATTACTATTTTTACAGTTTAGCCTGCGATGGACTGGTATCCATCCCGTCCGGGGCACCCTATGTGAGTGTGGTTAGGGTCCGCTCCCCGAGACCCTAACCAGGGGACGTGGTTGGTAGATGTATTGATATTTATACGGCTAAATAAAGTGGACGGCGGATGCTTAGATGAGCCACGACATGATTATGGCTCACGAATCTATGCTGTTTTCATTTACATGAGCTATTTCTGTCAGGACAGTATGGATCTTGAAGAGGTTCTTGAACGTAATCTGAACGTAATCCACAGTCAGTCTGGTGGAAATGAAATGACGGAGGCTTTGACAGATTGAAGCGACATTACCCCAGTTTGTGGTGGAAAGCCATCTTGGGAAGAGAGACAATCAACTTCATTATAGCACATTCTGTAATTCTGTTTAATTACTTTTATTAGAAGCAGGCAAACTATAACTAGCGTATTTACATTTTCTTCTAAATTACGACGCCCAGTGGTTTAAATAACGACCGAAAGTTCCGTGTCACTTTATGTACAAAAATGAATGGGCAATGGAATCGGGCAATACGTGTGCAGTTTGTCCTACACTTAGGCCTATTTGGTGTACTGAAAAACTAAGTTTACAGATTTTTAAACAAGTCTGTGGTCTATGTAATTCTGAACGCCAGTATACTAAATTAGGCCAATATTTATTTACGATTGGTATTTTTACTTACATCAATAATATTATTATATAGGGCCTAGCCTAGTTACATTTTCCTTCAAACTAATGTAAAATAGACTGTTGTTACTGATCGACAGAATCACAAGTGATAATTTTCTCGCAATTTCTAAATCATATTTTAAAATATAAAAATGATAAAAGTCGTATCTTATTTCTATCAATAGATATTGTAAACTATTATGAAAAATACACGAAAATGTACGAAAGAGCAACTGGCACACTGTCGACGTTTATAAAAGCGATAATAATTAGTGCAAAACACGACTGAGAAACCCAGGGGTCCGAGTCTGAAAGTAACTTGCATGTCATCACGAAAGCCCGTCGTCTGTGGCATCTGCATACGCGCCGTGACACATTTCGCCTTCATCACCTTAGTGCTTCGCTGAGATTCTCTGGCGGCTCCGTTATCTGGACGCCGGCTTCTATTCGCTCCTTCCGCCCAGCGAACAGCGTCGGCGCCGCCGCGCCTGTTATGGACTGACATCACTCTGCGCTTCTCTCGCCATTCGCTTCCTCCTATCTGCACATGCAATAGACCCGGGATCTCCGGTTTATTATATTCTGCCAGCTGAAAGACCAGGAAAAAAAATCAACAATGAACAACAGCTTTATGAACATGGCGTCTATAGGATACTTCGATCCACTTAATGCTACAATCCCAGCCACCAAAGTTGAAATCACAGTGTCATGTAGGTAAGGGGACGACTTAATTTAACCTATTTCGGAACGCCGAATACATATCGAAAATGTATAGTACAATTTATACTCAACGTATTGAAGACTGAGTAACTGTTTCCTTGTGATTTATTTGTGAATATTATAAATGGTATTTTTGGTAACGGTGTCAATGCAAAACAGGGCTGAACATGTCCTGCCAAAATCCTCGGCAAGAGAATGCTTTTTACACACTTTGTTATTATTCCTCAACAAGTTTTAAACTTGTAATTGGGGGGAATATGATATTCTTTGTACAATACATAAGAGGAGTTGTAAACATCCTGACGTGCAGTTTATGTCTGCAAATATTTCTTCACATTGCGCAACTTCGCAATATTAAAAGCTGATGTGCTGCCATTACCGTATTCGGCCGTTAGTGGGTGTGAATTTGAAGAAAAGGTAAAACAATTAGTGAAGCATTTCGTTTGGAGGCACAGGACGGTTACACCTGTGGAATTATGATTATTTAATTTGATCAAAATAAAGAAAATAAAATTTTACTTTGATTTCCAATTTTTACCAGGCATACGTGGATATGAACAGTTACATGCCGTTTACATATTAAATGCACCATGAACGATATTTTGTAACAATATGCTCTTACTGAAAAGTGAAGTTGCTATGTTATTTCCATAAGTTTAAAATTTTTTAACAAATGCGTTAGGAAGTACAAACGCATAGTGAAAATATTATGATAATGTAGCCTAGTTGACACCGTAAAGTTCTTATGGTATTTACCTCCATGTCCCCGGTTTTCACCAACGGGAAAATAAATTATTCCGTGATCAGTTATTTTCATGACCGTTTCCACTTTTTCTCTTGGGAGAGCAGCCGGCTCTGAGGATTTAACGCCCAGGTCTGGGCATCAAATGATCAGAGATTAGCTGTCTGCTCTAATGGACTTCCAGCCGCCTAATATACCCTAGCTTATTTTGTGTGGGAAGTGAAAACAACTTTTGTTTTTCAATGGTCGTTTTAAAAAGTATCGATTTTCTGTCTGTAACCTGCTTATTGATTTCAGATCGCATTGAAACAATTCCACCAACAATACGCCGCGTTATTTGTATTTACAACAGTGAGTAATCCAATCCATTGTACCATTGCAACATGTTAAGAATATAAAGCTATATTCTTTAATATAATATACAGCTATGCACTATAATGATTCATTCTAAATATGTAGTGTGCTAAGATTTTAGGAATGTTTTAGGGGGGTTGTGCACTGGTTATTAGGCAAAAGAACGGCAGAAGCTAGAAACCCTAAAATGATGCCCCATGATTCTTTAGCATGCAGAGACCGTACCCTTTTCCGAAATTAATTCGGTTTCTATCTAATTGCATTTTAATTTGGTACAGTCCAAGCCTGCCGTATTCATATCAAGCAGAAAATATAATTTATTTATGCAGATACACGCGATCGGAAACATTTTAAAAATTACTTTGATACATTTAGACTCAAATGACAAAAAAAGTTTTTTTTGTTTGTTTTTTTTTTGTGTGTTTTGTGTTTTTTATGTTTACCTATTTGTGTTTGGGTAGTATATAGTCCATACCAGTTACTAGACAACCAATAAACGTTTTGAACCTGCGTCCAAACGGAAATTACGGTTGCATAGTCAGATGGTGTTTGTGCTACAGAGAATTAATTAAGGATGTGCTACTCATCCGAATCAATAACTCCAGTCATGTCTGGGATGGGGCACTGACTTACAGCAGGCAAGCAGAAATACCGCTAATCGTATTGTCAGTTGTTGCTTTTAATGGCAGCAGTTGGCAGAGTGAAATGTCACAACTGTGAATAAAGGACTGGATGTTTATAGCCCACATTTAAAACTTTGCAAGAGAAAAACCCTTCATTGTTTGAAACCCACCAGTGCCAGCACTCTTAAGTTGTAAGAGCTGGCACTCATATATTTTGCCAATAAGCAGCAGATAATGACATTTTCATTTTCAAATAACATTTAACTTGTCAATTCTGCTTAAATTTTTGTTAAATTGGGGCAAAAAACTTATGTTGTTTCTCCTTTTGTGATCTGTAGTTAAATCCCGGTGACTAGATGAAAGTGGTCCTCTCAGGCAACTCTAAATAATTCACAGCGCAGTTGGATGGAGGTATTAAAAATATATTTATTTGTGTCACGCTTTCCTATGTGCCAATATGTGTTTAAACATTGATCACTCCGTACTTGGGGCCCCTGTCTGACATTCTCTGTGAGCGGGGGAATTTTCAGGAACGGCAGTCTGTCCTGCTCATTAGGAAACATCTTTCGGATAAAAGCGGAACAAGGTACCACCCGGCCCTGTGTATTTTTAGAAGCTGCCATTATCAGCCACAGGAAATGACTTCACACAGCTGTCAACACTTGTCAATAGAGTCAAATCAACAAATAGCTTAATGTTTAAAAGAGTTACCGTATATTTTAAGTTCTTAAAGAGCTGGTACTCATACATTCTCTGAAGTATATCTGTCCAGTTTTTATTGCATATACATCTCAGCATTTCTTTTATAAACATATGTCAGATTCTGCGCTGTTTTTCACCATAGAACCTGACAGCGTTCAGTGTTGTCTGGGTGTATTGTAGCTTTCTGGGTGTATTCTGGGAACTCTGCACATATCCATGTTGTCTTATTATTTTTCTTTGTTTTCTGGGCGAATACAGGCATGCATGCTTTCAGTCTGCTAATAGCCAGGCTTTCCACAAAATCAGCTACAACTCATTTCAAACTAAAACTCATTTTATAATCAGTACGGCGTATTTTTACTCTGGTGGAAGATTGTTCCTGTATTTGCAAGCTGCTGAACGTAGAAGGTTCAGGCTCTTTTTGCATATCGGGTTTCATATTGGGTTACTTTGGATCCCGGGGAAATTATTAGGCAAGACGTCAATCTCTTGCTGTGCAAATAGCAGGTTGTGGAAATGTGTGGCTGAAGAGCGAAACGGGTTAAACTTTCTGCAGATATCGACCGGCCTATTGCATTAGTCCTGACCTGCAGAGAAATGCTCAGCTCTACCACCCCCAGACTTGCTGGCAATTACAGTGGTTCACACCAGTTGAGGCACAACTGAAAGAAATTGGAGGCACCGCAGGAGTTTTTCAATAAAGCAGTGCTTCTCAATCCGGTCTTTGGGGACGGACTGACAGACAGTCCACGTTTTTGCTCCCCCCCAGCTCCTGGAGTAGAAACATGGACTGTCTGGTGGGGAGCTGGGTGGGATCAAAAACAAGGACCGACTGAGAGACTGGGGATCCCTGAGGACTGGATTGTGAAACACTGCAATAAGTGATCAGAGGAAGAGCATTTCAAAGTCAAGACACGTTACATCCAGCTTTATGAGCAGTCAGCGCTGACTTGCTCTTATGTTAATTGTGAATGATTTTCTCGATAATTCCAAGAATCTCCACACCCCAGTAAGAAATGGCTTGTTTTTGAAGCAGAAATTCCCTCCCCATATGACTCTAAGCCCTAGTCTGTTCCTGTCCGTGCCTCTATGATGCACTGATTTAGGGAACTGATGCATGGTTACAGGTGTACATGCAAGCAACCTCATTTGCCCCTGATTTAGGAGCATTACAGTGGGGCTGGTGTACATGCAGCTGGGCCCCCTCACTCTGCACCTCAAGGGCTCAGCGGGTGTCATTGTCATTGTACCGCGTAACAGGGTCCAGGTGCCATTCACTGCCTGCATTCTGGGCTACAGCAGTGGTGAAATCAGACAAGCTACCGCGGGCATCGCAATCATGAAAATGATGTAATTAGGCAATATTTAATTCACACATCACCGTTAGCTGAGAAAATGAGCATTGTTTTATCGGTGACATGCAACCAGATATGTTGGGTTCCTGAATAGTATGAATGTTTGAATAATTCTGCCCAGTTCTAAGTATGAAAGTGTAGATGAATTTATCATGACTCAGTGCTTATTGGTTCAAACCTTTAGTGGCCTTCATAGACAAAGTCTATGGAAACAGGGAACCAGGGGGACTTTGGCTATTGACTGGATGGACGGCATCAGGATGAGGTGAACCAGAAGGCGGACCCAACAGCAGAGGACTGGAGAACCTGGTTCAGGAGCCAGGGAACCTAAAAATGACAAGAACCCAAAAACAAGGGACCGGCTCCAAGAGCCAGGGAACCTAAAAGGGACAAGAACCCAAAAACAAGGAACCTGGTCCAGGAGCTAGAGAACCTAAAAGGAACAAGAACCCAAAAACGAGGACACATGTGGAAAACCCTAAAGACAGGACACCAGTGACACATCACACCAGCTGGAATGCCAGCTACTTGGGATCATGAATTACCAAACCAGGAACCAGCTAACCTGAACGCCAAACCTCCCCCTCGGTATACCATAGGTAGTCACAGAGAATTGCTCTGCTTAAATAAAGTTGGGCTCTAATTGCCACTAGCCCAGAGCAGGCTCAACTACCTGATTAGTAAATCAGCGACAGGTGTGACATAGATATTAAGTGTGATATGAGTGTTCAGCTGGGTTGAGATCTGGTGAGTGATGACTGAGGGACAGGGAGCATGTGTGTCGTTTGTTGGTAGCATTGTGAATCTCTTTGGGATAATAAGGTATTAGCATGCATAATGCTGTCAGCCTAGTGCTGGATATTCCCACAGTGGCCGCTGCATCTCCTGCCTTCCTTTTATCCTGCACCTGTGGACAATCGCAGGAACGCATTTTAATTACTGTGCCACAGCACCAGAAGGTCTTCAGGGTAGGAAGTCCCAAAAGCTTCTCCATCCTGATATCATCAATGCTAGCATAACCATGCTATCTTTACTGATTTCCAAATGAAGGCTTACTTAATTTGGTATTCATTCCTTTATTTATGAGATGCATTCATGCAATGATAAATGTGCTTCAGTGAGATAGCAGAATAATACAAGGGCAAATAGAATTGTGCATGTAATTGCTTTTGTTTGACATATGATAGTTTGCTCTGTATGAGAAATGCTCACAAAGAAAGACTCATCTGTCATAGATTTCCAATGACAATCACCATGGTGATGGAACATAGAATCCTGGGAAAGGATGTTATAGCTTTAATGCGGGAACTAATCCAGACTTGTTTGGTGTGTTGTATCACATATCCAATTAAGTTAAGACAGAAACACTAAAATAATTGTAGTCAGTTTCACTTCTGTGCTGTTCGGTGGCGCCTATATGGAATGTGCGCCTATATGGAATGTGCCCCTAACCCGAGTCCGTGTGTCTTCTCTGGACCTGCCTGCACACACACACAGAGTTTTGTAGTTGTATCTTTGTGGGGACTCTCCATTCATTTCTAAGGAAAAACCCTAATCACAACACAAAGACCTTAACCCCTACCCAGCCCAAACCTTAACCATAAGTAACCAAATAGAATATGAGACTTTTGGCATTTTTAGTTTTTTTGAATGCATTCACAGATCTGTGTGGGGACCTGAAAAATGGTCCCCACAACATCAAAATGGCAGGTTTTTATTATATTGTGGGGCACATTTGGTCCCCACAAGGTAATATAAACAAAATCCACACACACATGCACCTATACAGAAATGGGTTGTTTCAGCATTGGTGTCTGGTAGACTGAATGGTGCGTCACCCCTATTCTAACGTCCCGGTTCTCCTCTTAGGGCCTGCTGGCCTGCGTAGGCTGACACCGGGCAGCATCTGAGTCGCCGGGATAATGCAGGTTGAGCTCTGTCTGCAAGACGCCGTGGGTGTGTGGGGGGCTGCTCCTCCTCGCATGGAGAGTGTGAGAGGGTGGACCTGCATGCGCGCGAGCGTGTGTGTGTGTGTGTGTGTGTGTGTGTGTGTGTGTGTGTGTGTGTGTGCATTTGCACCGATGTCTCTTTCCTCTCCCAGCTCCTGTCAGGGGAAATTAGGCCAGGACTCAACACAAAAGTCACAAAACAAATTCCAGCCAGGACATGTTCTGGGGGAATGTGACAGCACAGGTGAGATGTATTAATGACATGTGAGATCCAGATCCCAAGTCAGTACAAGCAGTTTCTCATACTCAAACATGCATTTTTTCTCCTCATAGACTTTCAATAGTTCCCATTTATTTTGTCATAGACCTTTTCTTTATTATTAAATATGTCCCACCCAAATTCCCAGTGCGATTGTTCTTTTGGCTTCCTCCAGTAACATACAATATAATCACCATATAGAAGATTGCGGACATGCATTTCTTGTGTGTTTCCTGTTATAACCAGGGGAGAAGTTCTGTGGAATTTTATTTTACTGACATCTACAGATGCTGCTGAATCTTAACTGGGAGCACTGGTGCTCCTCTGCAGTCGATGTGTCTTTCCAGTTGCTGATTCTGACTTGGGTTTTTGTGAATGTGGGACGGTGGCCTTCTGTCCTGGAGCAGATGCTGAATCTAGTTCAGTGAAATGCTCTGGGCTTGGATGGGGAGTTATCAAGGCCACGGTACAGGAGAAGCCGTAGACGGACTGGCCACATGGGATTTCGGTCCAGCCAGAGGACAGCGTTGGGGGGGGGCAGCTGTTTGGATTGGGCAGATG
>JAODUD010000062.1:25400100-25412179 GCA_026784285.1 Stomatorhinus walkeri
GTTGTCATAGTTAGCATTAGCATTTTCCCTATAGAAATGAATGAGCGGTCCCCATAACGATATGTTTACCCTACATGTATGCAGGTGTGTGTGTGTGTGTGTGAGCAGGTATACCTTACCTTATGGAGACACATAAGGAAAAACTTATTTTGATAAAAATCTGTGACTGCAATGAAAAAACTAAAAAATGCAAAAACTCGTATTGTATTTTTCTTGGTTACTTACGGTTATGGTTAGGGCTGGGTAGGGATTAAGGTTGTCATAGTTAGCGTTAGCATTTTTCCTATAGAAATGAATGAGTGGTCCCCATAAAGATATGTTTACCTGACATGTGTGTGTGTGTGAGAGCAAAACACTGGCACTAGAGGAAGTGTAACCCCAATCCTTGCATTTCTGTTACAAGTTCATCATGTAGTATACTTTCCACTCTTGTGGAATGCACACAGTTGAAAGAATTGCTCTGTTGTGTTGACGCACCTTTGAAAATCTTCAGAACGCAGAAGACATGCTCCTTGGAAGTGCAACTGAGGCTTATCATTAAATTGAAAAAGACAAATGTATGTCACCCCGTGACCCTGACCAGGATGAATGGTTTTAAGATGGATGGATGAAAATTAATGCCAATGATACTCCCAGAGTGCAAAAGCTGATGCCAATATGAGTCATGGATATAACAAATTCACTTGCTATGTTTTTGTTGCAGAAACCTCCTGGACAGAGACACATTTTCCAAATCTGACCCAGGTAAGTTTTCCATTTATTGTGGTGTTCATGTTACAATGAAGTCTTTTAACGTGCTATAGGAGAACTTGGCTCTGGTTGTCTTGCAAACAGTCATTCCTGCATTGTTGACTCCTTCATCCCTCACTGGATGGTTTTACATCTCCTACAAAGCCTGCAGGTGAACCATGGGCTATGAGGAGGCGTCACATGGTCGCCCTTTAACCAATCATGGTGTGGCCTTGATAGAATCCTCACCCGTGCTGCCCTCTCCCATGTGACTGCAGAGAGCGACATGTGCACGCTCCAAAAAAAAAAAATGAGTCACTGCAACTCATCCCTGGCGTTTTTTTCACTCTGATTGCTTCAAGTTTGCCTGCAGCCAATGTGACTAATTCCCATTTATACGTGGTAAAAACTGAGATCTTCAAAAGATATTTAAATTCAGTTGAAAACTGCCTTTACAAGCTGTTGTTTATGTGCCATGAGGATGGAAATGAGATAATATATGGCATCTAATGGTTATCACCATGAAAAGAGGCTAAAATATAGATTTAGAACTGAAAGTGGTGCGTGTTTTGTTCATGTAATGGTAGGGTTTTTTACTGGAGTTCCATATTCGGTGGGACTTTTGCTTCAGCATGTCATTTCTTTGGGGTATATTTGCCGTGAAATTATATCTGACTTTCGTAATATTGGGTTGTGAGATTACCACTTTTCTCTGTGCATGGGCAGCAGACCCCTGTAAATATCTCTGTCTTAGTGTCACCACTGTTGAAACACACCAGCAGAACAAAAGAAAAACAGGAGGAAACGGGATTGTTTTGCATGAAGGGTGACAAAGTGACCTAAAGGATTTGTACCTGGAATCTACTCTTAAATCCAGTGTTAGCTTGTAATCTCTGGCACTCAGTCTGTGACATATGAAAGTTTGCATTTATCTGCATGAGCAAAGTGACTAAACACAATCACATCATTGGCAAGATTAGGAAGCCTGGTATAGTGTAATTACCTATAAGAAGTATAAATACCTTACTGCATGGTAATGCTACGGTATAACAGAGGTAGAAAATACATTACTGCATGGTAATACCACAATATAACAGGTACAATTTGTTACTGCATGGTAATACTGCAGTATAACTGAGTAATAAATACCTTACTGCATGATAATACAGTATAACAGAGGTACAAATACATTACTGCATGGTAATACCACAATATAACAGGTACAATTTGTTACTGCATGATAATACAGTTTACCAGGTATAAATACATTATGGTATGGTAATACAGTATAACAGGGGTATACAAATACATTACTGCATGGTAATACAGTATAACAGGGGTATACAAATACATTACTGCATGGTAATACAGTATAACAGAGGTATAAATACATTATAGCATGATAATACAGTATAACAGAGGTATAAATACATTATAGCGTGATAATATAGTATAACAGGTATAAATACATTATGGCATGGTAATACAGTATAACAGGGGTACAAATACATTATGGCATGGTAATACAGTATAACAGGGGTACAAATGCATCACTGTGTGGCAATAGTTCAGTATAACAAAGGTATAAATACATCGTTGAGTGGTAATAATACAATTTAATATAAGTACAAATATTGTGTGATAAAACTAAAGTATGATATAAGACTACTAACAGATTTTCAAATGAATTAATACAGCTTACACAATGAATTATTAAGACCCAGACTGTAATTATTATTTTATACCATCAACAAGTGAAGGCACAGCTTCTTACGAAACCATAGATAATACATAGAGCAGTTATTATCTCCCTGCTGCATTTCCACACTGTTTGGCGGTATCATCATCTAGTTGTGTAGTCTTGACCACTCTGCCAATTTCACTTCCCCTTCATGAATATGATATTCCCAGATTTCTCTGGCTTTGGTGATCTGCAGCTGAGGGCGAGGCAGCTGGTCTTCCAACAAGAGCAGAACCAAAGGTTTAATACAGAGATAGCACGCAGGAGCAGTACAGACTGATTAGGCATTGTGGTGCAGTTAATCAGCATGCCTTCGTAGGTGACGTGTCAGCATCATCCCCCGTAGATTAGGGCTTGCTTTCTTCTCAATTTTATCTTCATGCTCTCCAGTAGCCTTGCACGACCCTCTGTAAGTATGTGTTTCTTTCATTGCTGAAGTTGGCCATTTCAGGTCCAGAAGCTAAAAATCCAGACCAAGAATTTGTTTCTACCACCCAGTGTAGTATAAAGAGTTACTGTCACAGAGTAGTCAACTGGTTGGTACAAACAAAATCTTGGTCTGGATTTGTAGCTTCTGGACCTGAAATGGCCTACACTGTTCATCACATACCCAGATGTCACATTCTTGTCTCTGTGGTTTTTGTATTTTGGTAAGAATCCTACGCTTTATGATGTATGATGAGGGTGTCTGGTACTGGGATGGAGGTAGCAGTGGGTTCCAGGCTCGGGGCACTTCAGGCGAGGTTTATAACATGGTTTATGTCTTCTTTCTTTTGCAGTTTGTATTCTGTACACACAGAGCATACAGAGCAACAAAGAATGGAAAGAAGTGAGTATTGGATCTGCTGTCCCTGGGTTACAGTAAGCGCATCTACGGCCAGTTCATCTTCATATAATGCCCGGCCGACACAGATTGACCCCGAGAACTAAACCAAGATTTCTTTGATGTTTGGCTCACTGGGGATTTGGAAATAAATTAAGTATAGCATCAGTGGCAGGGGTGATAGATAACTGAGGCTATGGGATTGCAAGTATTTGTGAAAAATCCTTCCCATGTTCTCAGTTTCTGTCTTATTCCTCATTTTACAGGCTGGGAGGACAGAAGTCATCGACAATACCCTGAACCCAGAGTTTGTACGCAAATTCATCTTGGATTATTTCTTTGAAGAGCGTCAGAACCTACGGTTTGACCTGTGAGTAACAGATGAGATGAGTTTAGATTACATTAGATTAGATAATGATCCCAGGAAGAAATTCTTGTGCATGCAAAGCACCAACAAACACGCATGTACAGGCCATCCCCAGGTTATGAATGAGAACCGCTCCCTAAGTCTGTCTTTAAGCCGAACTTGTAGGTAAATTGGAAAAATAATGATACAGTACATAGTAATAATTACAGAGTAATAATAAAAGCAACTACGTACTGTACTGTACTGCACCTCAAGTTGATGGACTACTAAAGCTGCGCAATGTTTTCACGAGCGTCATAAAATAGTGTCCGTTCTTTATTACGAACCACTGTATTTAACCTGAATTTTTAATATAATAGACTTTATGTAGACTTTATGGCAATCTGTTTGTAAGTGTGAGTTGTCTGTAAGTCGGACATTCTTAGCACAGGGACTGGCAGTAGGGCAGAACAGACAAGGCTGAACGACCGACAGGACGCATAATGCGAGCAAGTAAACGTAATGCGAATGAATTACGAAGTTTCCAGTACGCCAACAGGTTTCGTGAAAAACAGACGTGTTTTCATGTGTGTGTTTGGATTTTATAGCCAGTGTTTGAGTCTCACACAGATTGGTTGGGGGGGTGTGTGGCCCCAGTCCCCTGAAGAAGGGGGCAGCATGGCTCCTTGTTATGGTGAGGTGGGGGCCAGCCACGCAGTTTAAGGCTCAGCATTTGACTCTGGCGGAAAGGTGTGATCCCATTAAGAAACGTCCTTGTGGATTCAAGTGAATTCACTGCCCTCTCCTGAGACACACCTGACCAGTAGCTTTGTACTAATTTATCGTATTTAATGATGCATTTCAAAATGCATATGCTACTGGCAGCCTCATTAAAACTGTGCTCTCATGGGTAATTAAAAGAATGCTGTAGGTAAATTAATATACCCTGTAAAAAATATTAGGAACAAATATTACGAGCGCTTTGACAGAACAGCAGGTGATGACAATATGAAGTTGTTACTTGTTAGGCTGCCGAAACGAGGCGAACGCCACCACGCCCCCGCCTTCACCCGCTGCGGACTCACCGAATAGATGGAGCCCCGTTCGGTCACAGGCGGATGGTGACAGAAATGCGTGAATAAAACGCAGCCTATAAATAGCTCAGAGCCCTTAATGTTGTCCAGTGAGGCAGAGGGAGTGTAAATGGCTTTGTGCTGGGTAGCGAACTTCCCCCAGGCCCTGACTATGTGTGGGGGCTAGCTTCTGCCCAAATTACATCCCACGGTGACGGCTAGTTTTAGTCAGCGGGAACGTGCTTATCTGCGGTTATAGCTCTGAGTGTATATTTTCTTCTCCCTGTCTCATTCTCTCTCTCTCTCTCTCTCTCTCGCTCCCAAATCCATTCTATCATAAGGCCAAACTGTCTTTCCCGATGTTTCCCGGGGGTCAGAGTGTGTGCGGGGTATAAGGAGTTAAACGTTTCGTGTGTGTTACGGATTCGGTTTACATGCAAGGCACAGAAGGACAATCTGCTGCTAGATGTCCCTAATTTACCATCTCCTGGGTCTGTCTGGTCACTGTGACAATATGGATAATGAAATTTAAACAGCAACTAATTTTAATTTGTGTACCAGTCTTAGTCATACTATTCCCCTGAAAGACATTGTGTTATTCCTCCATGGCTATAAAGGTGAAACAAGCAAAGAAAAACGTCTAACTTGCCTTTAAGACACTTGCATTCACCCTGAATAAATAAAACGTTGTGCATTTCAGTAACACTTTACTTGAGAGGGTACAGATAATGTAGCAGTATACTCTAACTTAATGTATTAATTAACCAGAAACTCATTGTTAGTTACGTATTGTTCAGTCATAACGGTTCATGTATTTCATGCAGTTGTTATATTTGTTCATCATTTATACTTAATTGTAGTTAATTGCGCCCGCTCATGTAAAGTGTGACCTACATTTATGGCCCTGGTGCTTTTATGATTTGTGCCCCCACCTCCCAATATTAGTATGAACTGGTATGAATCTAGTATGAAAGTATCATTTTATTGGTAATACTAGTGTTTGTACTCTAGTAATACTTCTAAAGTGAGAAGTATTGTGAAGGAGCAGCTCCCTTTGGCTGGGGATGGATTTGTCCAGGCGTCTGTGCCTGCCCACTTCCTGTGACATCAAAGCCCGTCTCCTCCCAAGCTGTGCCCCAGACATCCATACTATCTGGCATAATTTGCCCCTCTTGGTTTTCGCGTACGTGACCATCAGGGAAAGGAAATATTTATGAAGGCGAGTGAATGGATTCAGTGGCCCGGAATGTGATGGAAGGATCGGTTGTGCCCAGACTGATGTGTTACGTAACGTGCTCTCCGGCACCAGTGATAAAATTCAGGGTGACAGGTAAGGCAGAGTCTCTCCATGAGGTGGTGGTATGCTCCCGACAGTGGACGAGGGCCTGTCTGAGGAGGGGGGCGTCAGATTGGGTGTAGGAAGCGAGGCGGCACGTCCACTAACACCAGCTGTTGGTTTTCTCTTACCTCAGGTACGACGTGGACTCGAAAAGTGCCAACCTATCAAAACACGTGAGTTTTTCTTCCAGCTTGCTGGTGTGAGCCATCTGCGACCCCAGGCGCCTCAACAAACCTGTTTTTGGGAACAAAAGTGTTCTGAGGTCAGCATGAAAAATGATTGGTTCACATTATAGTGGAGGTGGATCTAAGAAAATAGAGGCAAGACCAACCAATCAGATGTCTTGGTCCTGCCTCCTCTAGTTGCTAGGATCCACCTCCTTTACAATCTGATTGGCAGTCTCTCTGAACTCTCATTTTTCGTTCTGCCCTCAGAACATTTTGGGTGAAAAAAAAAAACTCGCAGAATCTAATCTAATCTAATCTAATCTAATCTAATCTAATCTAATCTAATATATATCTAACAAATGGTAAAACTCCCATGAGCAAGTTGGCAGTTATAGTTTATCATGATATTATCATTCCCAGAAATGGATAAAATATATTTCTCTGTCTTGAAGTCCGATTTGCCCCATTTCCTACCAATTACCTGGGAATTTGTCACTGACGGTACAGAGGGAGCTCCCATCGTTGACTGTGAACATCAAAACGGTAAAAACAGGCAATGATTTTAGAAATGCCACGATCGCCTTTGTGTGTCAGGCAACCCCAGAAAATGAGAGTGTGGATCACATAGCTTCACAAAATACCTGGAGCCATTTACTGCTATTTTCCTGTGGTTTTCCTTAAAAATGTGAATATGGTCACAATCGAGCTGGGAGGCTCGGTGTTTGTATGAGTAAGATGTGCAGCACAGGTGAGATGTATTAATGCAGAGATGCTATTTACCAACACTGTCCGGCTCAGACACGGTGCTGTGAAGTTGAGTTATGCTGAGCTCTGCTCTCTGCCTTTCCAGCTAGAATGGCTCCCATTTCCTATCTTATTACTGTTAGACAACAACTGCAGTGCTGCTCAAACTCACTTACAGCTTATTGACTGGCAGGAAACGATTTCGATTCGTGGCTAAAAAGGCCAGTCTCTTGCGTCTCTTGATGCATTTTCCCTAGTGCATAATTTAAGGTTTTTTTTTTTTGGCTGTTGAAATTGCTAACATGGCTGCCTGCTGCATTATAAATATCCTGACTGATAAATCCAAAGCCAGAAAATTGATTCTAAAGGCAGTAATTGATTCAAAAGGTTGTGATGTTTTGTTGCGTGAGGCTGCTGCTTGGGGAAGTTTAGTCGTAGACCTTCTGCTCTTATTGCAGGAACAGCTGGCCTCCCTTGGATCTGCAGCTGTGGGTGTCAGTGACGTCCTCTTCACGGAAAGGACTTTTGCATTTTGGTGTTTAACCATTGAATTGCGCTCAAGCAGAACCTCAAACGAAAGATCAAGACTAAGGAACGAGGTGCGAAAACAGATCTCTGACTGGTGTCTCTGTCCATGCAGGACTTCTTGGGCCAGGCCTTCTGCACCTTGGGGGAGGTGGTGGGATCCTTGGGGAGCCGTGTGGAGAAACCCTTACTGTACGTAACATCTTCCTCACAGCTTCACTTTTGTGAACTAGAAATGTACCTCATGCTATTTCCTACCACAATGGAAAAAAGCACTGCTGTGAGAAACGGAACATCTGGATGTCCAGTTTTAATCCATCATACAATGTCAGAAGAAGGTACTAATTTGTACCTTTGCTTGTCACTGAGACTGTACCCTCAAGGGCCTGCCAGTCGTACACTAGCTGTAAGTAAATGTGCTTTTTAAGATGCAGAAATGGACTCTGAGGAACATTCCCACGGTACATGCAACATTAATGTACCGACCAAAGGTACAAAAATGTTCCTCAGAATCCATTTCTGTATCTTAAAAGGTACACTTACCCTTTACACTTAATGAGAAACACATCGTTAGGTGATTTCGTTGTTGTGTAAACGCCATAGAGTGTATTTACACAATTACTAGATGGTATAGCCCAGTATACATCTAGGCATAATGGTATAGCTTAAATAATGATATAAAGTACAGTACAGTATAGTACATAAACCCAGGGGTGCCGCTAGAGATTTTGGACCTAATGAAAGCCAATCATACTGGGCCCCCAGCCCAGACCAATCCAATTGCATTCCAAAAATCTTTGGAATCTTCCTAATCCCCCCCCCACCCCCCCATTTATGGCACCCCTGCATAAATCAATAACATAGTTGTGTATCATTATCAAGTATTATGTAATGTATATAATTGTATGTCACTTTCATGGGAGTGGTAGCGTAGTAGGTTTGTTTACACCAGCATCACCACAAACATGTGAGTAAGTTGGTTTACCTGGGAAGTACAGCAGAGGTTACAGCTTTAAGATTCAGTCCTTTTCACAGCTAAAGTCATCACAGAATGAATCAGCTCTGTGATGCATGCAGAAAGGCAGCATTGTTGGCCCTGAGAGTGACTCCTGTGAGCTGGTGGCCGTTCCTTTTTCTTCCTGGTGCACACAGACAGCTGGCGCCTACTGGGATGGGCGGGTACCTCTGTCCCAGATATTCAGTAGTATTTCACAGCAGCATTGTTGCAGCTCTGGGGTCAAGGGATGTGCTGTTATAAACTATAATGACCCTAAATTCTTATTCATTTCAGGTATGTGGCTTTACATGAAAGTGCTATGAATAAATGTTAATAAGAACATAAAAATTTACAAACGCGAGGAGGCCATTCGGCCCATCAAGCTCATTTGGGGGGAACTTAACTAATAGCTCAGGGTTGTTAAACCTTATCTTGCTCTGATTTAAAGGGACCCAGGGTTTTAGCTTCCGCTACACTAGCAGGAAGAATATTCCATACTCTAACTACACGCTGTATAAAGAAATGTTTTCTCAAATCCATTATAATCTTCCCCTGCTAATTTATGCCTATGACCATGAATTCTAGTATTTAAACTAATATAAAATCATTTGTCTGAACAGCATCCAGACCTATGCAGCTCTAGAAAAAACTGAGAGACCACTCTATATTATTAAACAAATCTGTATTTTTAAGTGCTTGTTTCATCCTGGTTCTGCTGGCAGAAGGCTACACTGTGAGGCAGGCTGCCTCCAGGCTCAAAGTTTCTCAGATAGCAGCACACAAGAATGAAGTGAAGCAGGAGACACTGGAAACGACTAGAAACTAGCCAGTTAGAGGGCAGAAGCAACTTTCTAATGGCAGAGATGACCGTCAAATTATCTGGCAGTGCCACATGAATCGGAGGATGACATCAAGTGACCTTCAAAAGGAATGGGAAACATTAAGTGGTGTGAAGTGCACTGCTAGGACAGTTCATGTCAGGCTCCTAGAATCACAACTGAAGACCCATGAAGGAAGGAAGCAGCCCTTCATTAATGAGAAACGGGAAAGAACAAGGCTGCAGTTTATATATATATATATATATTTTATTCAGAGACGCACACCCATAAATTGAGAAATGAGTGAAACAGAAAGTTGTGCTGTGGTCTCTTATTTTTTTCCAGAGCTGTATTTTAAGTAGTTTAAGTAATCAAGCTCTGAAACCACTGCACGTTTACTTACATCTGTATGTTATGCCTCATTGTTTAGGTTTGTTTTCATAGATTCATGGGCAAAAATTTGAACCAATGAGTCTTCAAAGTACTTCTATGAAGAATATATTGGCTATTTTAAAATTCTTTCCAACTGTTCATAGTGATTACCTTTAGCTCTTAAAATGAAAGTGAAGAAACATACAACATTTGAAATATGCTGATAAACAAGCCTTTAAAAAATGTCATTATCTAGACCAGGATTTCATAATGGTAATACTTGACAAGTCACCTCTAAGCTTTCATTTAATTAGTCTTGATTGAGCTGATGAATTAATGGATTCAAGCAGTATCAAAATTAATGCGTAGTTGAAGAGTATTTTGAAATGCACATAAAGACACGTGCTAAAATAGGAATTCTCGTAACTGCGAAAGATAAAGGAGTAATATAATGTTTTGTTTTCGACACAAACTAAATTATAGCTTGCAGCATTCATTACTTTCTTAATCAGTAATTATTCAAAGTAATAAGTATGTACACGTCTCTCATGAATTACATTTACTTTATTCGATCATTTGTGAAACAAAAAGCAAATTAGTACTGAACATTAATTTAAATCTTTAAAGCTCTGACCCAGCTGTAAAAAATTATATATATATATATGTGTATGTGTGTGTATGAGAGACATCAACAAGGCTAATATATTTCTAGTGTGAGGCTTCTACAATAGCATCCAATTTTTTCCTTTTCTCCCATCTTGAACAGCATTGGCATAATTAATTCATTAACATTTAAATTAACCTTTAGCTCTTTAGAGGCAATTCCCCTGAGCAACGTAATCTGTTCCCCACTTTTGCCAACTGCAGGCAAAATGTTCACCACAAAATCCAGATGAATGATTACCTCCTCACTGCGACAGCCCGTACATCGCAGGAGATCTGAGCTCTGCAGGAAAGGAGTGCGAAAGCAATGCGCCACATAGTGTGTGTTTGCGTTGTAATTACTTTCATCTCCCTCGTTGGGTGTGTGAAGGTAATTAAAACTGATACCCAAGCTGCAGCTGATGCCTAATTAGTTCCCGGGATACTGATTGCAAATCAGAGTGCCTTGATTAGACGTTTCAGAAATTTGAAAAGATGGGTCTTGTTTGGAGAGTAGGTCATTCGGATAAACCTTGCTGTTACTTAGGGGTGTGACATCCCACAAATGACATGGGGGATCTTCTGTGATTGTGGTAGCCCAGCACCTTCCATGGACAAGTGAGCATTTTGTGAATGGGAATGGTCATTTTCTTCTAGAAGAGCCTTACGGTGTAGTCTTTGATGGAGATCATCCATCCATCCATCCATCCATCCATCCATCCATCGCTCCCTCCATCTATCCATCCATCCATCCATCGATCTATCTATTTTTAATATGACTTATTGACTGCAAGAAGCATACGGCAGAACAGGCCCTGGAAGAGCTCCAGTCTGCTTCTGTAACTGCAGTGCATGTCGTATTATATGACACCGTTACATTGCTCCCACAACAATGCAGCAGGCTTAGGATTCCAGGTTGCTAAAGTGAGTGCTTTCAGCTCAGTGCTCTACATCACCCCTCCCCAGGGTGCCCCCACCCTGAGCACTCCAGTACGGTTCAGATTTGAATGACCCTAACCCCCTTCAGTGACCGCCTCCATGGAGTAGGCACGCATTTCATTTCCAGTCCCCCCCTCCTCCAAGGAGAACGCATGTCAACCACACCAATATCTCTCTCGCATGCAAACACGCCGTTGCCCACGGAGATGTGGTGGCTGCCTTTGGGATTCATTTGGAATAGATCCTGTTATTGTAAACCTTTTTTTTTTACAAAAAGTGTGTTATTGCCTATTCGACCATGCATGCAGTTAATTAACTTAGGTCTGGAGAACGACTGACTTGAGCAGCGAGTTGTAGATTGAGCTTAATGAGTTGAGCAGACAGGTGATACGTTTGTTTGGGAACCAGCTTTGTGAAAATCCATTTCTATTAGGAGAAGTGGTTTTGGCTCATCACCTTGGTGCCTAGAGAATACAGAGGCCAGAAAGCATCTCTCTTCATTCCCTCCTTCATTCCCTCCTTCCCCTCATGTTCACCAGGGCCCCCCCCCATCCAGAAATACACAACCCCTTCCTGATCATAGCACATTTCACTTCATTGCACTTTGACCCTCCAGCCAATAGAAACCTTATTTCCAGCATCTACTCTTCGACTTGAACTCATTCATTAAATATCTTTAGATATTCTTTGCACGCTCTTAGACTATATTATGTAGCAGAACATGAAGGCAGTTCTGCACTTAGATATAACTACAGGGTGGGCCATTTATATGGATACACCTTAATAATCCAACACAATGGGCAGCACATTGAACACATTTTACA
>JAODUD010000062.1:25412227-25440059 GCA_026784285.1 Stomatorhinus walkeri
CCACAAACAAGAAGTTAATATCACCAACCATTCCCATTTTATTAAGGTGTATCCATATAAATGGCCCACCCTGTACATTGATTTCTGTTTGCTAGTGTTGATTCCTGTTTTTTGCACTTGCTCAACTTTGCTCTCATGCTTTAGCATGTAGGTAGAAGTTACTCACAGGGAGTATGTCCTATGACCTCAGTATACTGTATATATATATATATGTACTGTATATACTCCGCAGAAGCTGAAATGCAGTACAGGGGCTCTTCCTCTTGCATCACTGTTGAATCTAAAGGTGAAATAATTCAGCACATTCCACCATGGGCTCAAAATCCATGACAATCTTAAATCACTGTGACTTCAGGATATCATAAATGGCATCATTATAGTACCGGTATTTAATCCAGTTTGGTCAGGGCTGAATATTGATGTCACTGAAGTAAAATCCTCAGGCAGCAGTTATGCTTTAATGAGGCAAGTATTACGGTAATTTCAGTCTGCAATTTGTCACTTTTCTATAAAAACTACTACAGTTTAAACTGATCTCTGAAAAGCAATATTTTTACCGCGAGAATGACTCTTCATAGCTGAATTCACACTTTCAGTTGATTTTCCTCTATGGATTTTCTGTTTTAGTTCATTTATAAGAAGGTTTAAAAATACACCCTTTCAGTAGTCATTTTTCTACCAATGTACACGTGTTTATAAAAAAGGAATCACCATTTCTTAGCTGACACTTATTTTCAAAGCATAATTGGACTTTGTATCCTGCCGTGACCAGGTGACTGGACTAGTCTGGAGACTAAGGTAAAGGTAAAGGTAAAAGCTACTGACAGTACTGAGTGATGGATGATGCTGAAGTTGAAAGAGGCTTCGGTCTCCTGAGGCTTGATTGCTGTCACAGCTCTACTGAATGCTTTTCTGAAATAGCAGGGTAACGCTCAAAGTCTAGGGAAGAGCTATTCAAACCATGGTCCTCGGGGTCTGAGCACTGCTGATTTTCCAGCCTTCCTTTACCTGTCAGTCAGGTGTGAAACCTCTGACCAATCAGAATCAGTAATTATTAAACTAACTACCTCGGAGACTTGAAAACAAGGCCTGGATTTGGAATCGAGGGCCAGATTTGAATAGGGGGGGTCTAAGGTAATGCTCAAAGTCCAGGGTAAAACTCAAAGTTTAGGGTAAAACTCGAAGTTTAGGGTAACACTCAAAGTCTAGGGTAATGCTCAAAGTCCAGGGTAACACTCAAAGTCCAGGGTAATGCTCAAAGTCCAGGGTAACACTTAAATTCTAGGGCAGGGTCCTGGAGAGCTACTATCCATAGGTTTTCTATCCTACCTGGCTTCTGATAAGCCACACCTGTTCTCAGGTTAATACCAGAGTCAGGTGGGGCTTATCAGAAGCCAAGTAGGATAGAAAACCTACTGGATAGAAGCTGTCCAGGACTGGAGTTGGAGTCCCCTGGTCTAGGGTAGCACTCAAAGTCTAGGGTAATACTCAAAGTGCAGGGTAACATTCAAAGTCTAGGTTCAGTGTTTTGGCTCTGTTAAGATTCCCTTCTTCCAGGAAAGTGGTCAGTGATTCTCAGCATAATCATGAACAGAAATGTTCATTTTTGGCTCTGGTCATTTATTTAATATACCTCTTGATCGTTAACAGGGGTATCCCTGGAAAAAAATGCGGAACCATCATCATCAAAGCCGAAGAACTTGGGAACTGCAGAGTAAGTATTTGCTTTGAGAGCTGACTACTCCGCCTGATAGCGAAGTCTACTGTGTCGTTAACACACGGATGGTCACATGACATCTCTGATGTCATAGTCGGGAGCTTAGAGCACCTTAAAATCCTGCCTGCCTCTTTGAATACACTGGCCATGGATGCGAACTTCTGTGCCTTATATAACTGCAGGGGAGGGGGAGAGCCTTGTTTACCTATGGTATCCCCCAGCCCTATGGTCCAATGATCCAGAATGATCCAGAATGATCCAGAAGGGAGGCCTGAAGCCCTGAGACTGCCAGACATGGGCCCCCTAATTCCTAACCATTTTGCTATGTAGTTGACATTACAACTGGGAGCAAGAATCTGATGAGCTCAGTTCACCTGTGAAAAAATCAGCAAGGTTCATATAAGGCTATCAAGCATTTTTCTTATTTTAATTATATATGTTCCGTACAAGTAAGAGTTATAAGGACAAACAGCCCCTGATGCTTGAAATGAGGATTTTTGTATGTTTTCTGGTTCCAGGAATCTGTAATGATGCAGTTTTGCGGGAACAGACTAGACAAGAAGGACTTCTTCGGGAAATCCGATCCATTCCTGGTCTTCTACCGCAGCAATGAAGACGGCACGTGAGCACCCCATTATCTCACACTACGGCACGTGAGCACCCCATTATCTCACACTACGGCACGTGAGCCGACGCTTCTCGCGGCCTTCCTGTAACCTTGGAGAAATTGCTTTTCATTGAATCCATCAGGTGAAATAACCCTGTGGAGTTACAGACACCTGGCCTCTTCTCAGATTGATGACAGAGGTGACCCCCCCCAAATGCCCCCAGGCTGTGTTCGCCAGCTTTTTTTGCTAAACAATACAGCACATCCACCTCCATTAATAACAGACAGACAATAATAATATATTCATAGATTTTGATCTCAGCCCACGATCACTTCTGCACTCGGTTCTGTTATTATCTAAATGAGATTTTTTTTCATTTTTTCTCACCAGATCCCACATTTCTTTGAAGTTTGGACAAATGGTCATTTGCCATCGAGAAATGAGCTTTTTAAATCTTTTGGGCTAACAACATCGGGCCGAAGAAGCCTTTTGCCTCTCAGATGCGCTTGAATTTAAAAAGCGTGAAAGATTTTATGCACAATAGCTCAGAAAAACCTTTAATGTTTGATTATCTTCTCCGTGCTGGAAGATTTGACCTTTAGGTTGGGGGAGGGTTTGCTTCCTGAATGGGATGTACCAGGAGACGAGACACAATGCATTATTCACTTTAGAAAAGCAGATTTTGTGCAATTATTGATAGCAGGAGACAGTTTTAAGCATCTGGAAGAACTGGAGCGAAGATAAAACATGTTAATGTATTATTAAAGTGGAGTGCATTCGTCATCTTGTGTGATGTCAGGCTCACACTGGACTTTGCACGAGCTGGTGAAGGAGATGCAAGATCAAATGAGACGAAAGATTAAATTTTAATTGTTTCTTCTCTTGCCTTAAGTGTTTCCAGTCCCTGTCTCTGGTATTTGCATCTCATAACTAGAGATGAGATTACTTACACAACTCAGAAAACATTTTAATGGTGTTAAAGTTCCCCGTGTGTAATTATGCGGTGTGCTGACCTTACTAATAGCATTTACCCTAAAGACAACAGGACCTTATAAACAGCGTGGCGGACTCTGCTAAAAGCCACACTAATTCGGAAATAATTACTCTACAACTTTTATGCAGTGAGATGCTTGCACGTTATGTAAGGAAAAATCTAGGTGGTAAAATTAAGGATGTTTACATGTTTTATTTTCAGCTTATATTGAATTAGATGGTCCCAGGGGGAAATTAATTCTAACTTCCGTGTTTTGTTGTTTTTTTTCCCTCTTCTTGTCAGGTTTACAATTTGCCACAAGACAGAAGTGGTGAAGAACACCTTAGACCCCGTCTGGCAGGCCTTTAAGATCCCAGTAAGGGCTCTCTGTAATGGGGACTATGACAGGTAAGGAACAAGGGGCTGTGCTGGGCAGTCGCTGCTCTGGGACGCTCCGTGGCACGATCCACAGGACTCTGCCTTAAGGCTCTGCCTTTCATTAGAGGTGTGCAGGGAGCAAAAGGACCAAGTGTTTAATGTCCGCATGAAGCTGGAAATTGGAGATAACGGCAGAACAGACACAGCAAGATGGGGAGCTGTGGGGAGGAGGCACTGGCTTGGCCAGTTAAGCCACGGCTTCTTCCTATCACCGGATTTATTCCTTATTTTATTTTTTTGCTACAAGCATAAATTAAATGCATTGGTAAAGTATTATATGATGCAATGCTTATATAAATCAATTTTCCATTTTTTTTTTGCTTAAAGAAAATTAATTTTAGAATATGTTATCTCTTTCTTTTGAATAAAGATGTAGTGCATCTGTCAATGTGTCATAAATAAAATACACGGAACCCGGAGTGCTGTATTTCAGACATCTTTATCCAGCAAAAGTAACAAGCATTCAGAACAATGGTATCAATGCACACTAGACAAGTTACGCCAGAATAAGGGAGGGGAAAATAAGACTTTGCTTAATTAAAATAGTCCCATATACTTAAAGACAAATGATCTGTATTCACGGCTTGAGTACTGCCCCTATAATGTACAGGCAGACCCAATGGTTTTCACAGCCCCTTGCTGAGCTCCGTGGGGGTATCCTGTCCTGTCTGTAGGAGTCCTTGTCAGCCAGTCTCACCACGCTGGGGTGATAACCACTCCCAGCCAGGGTGCTATGTTTGTTACACACCTACAGAGTAGGTACCAGCCAGTAAAAATGGAAAAATGGGCCGGTTTGGAATATTTTAATTTGATCCAAGAAAAGACACAAAGCTTTAAGTCATTATCTTTAAAAGTTTTTGAGATATGGCTATTGGGGTACCCCCTGATACAGCTATTGGGGTACCCCTGATACGGCTATTGGGGTATCCCCTAATACGGCTATTGGGGTACCCCCTGATACGGTTATTGGGGTACCCCCTGATACGGTTTTTGGTGTACCCACTGATACGGCTGTTGGGGTACCCTGTGATATGGTTATTGGGTTACCCCCTGATATGGCTATTGGGATACCCCATGCTATGGCTATTGGGGTACCCTTTGATATGGCTGTTGGGATATCCCCTGATATGGCTATTGGGGTACCCCCTGCTATGGCTATTGGGGTACCCTTTGATATGGCTGTTGGGATATCCCCTGATATGGCTATTGGGGTACCCCCTGCTATGGCTATTGGGGTACCCCCTGATATGGCTATTGGGGTACCCTTTGATATGGCTATTGGGATACCCCCTGATATGGCTATTGGGATATCCCCTGATATGGCTGTTGGGATATCCCCTGCTATGGCTATTGGGGTACCCTTTGATATGGCTATTGGGATATCCCCTGATATGGCTATTGGGGTATCCCCTGCTATGGCTATTGGGGTATCCCCTGCTATGGCTATTGGGATACCCCCTGCTATGGCTATTGGGGTATCCACTGATATGGCTATTGGGATATCCCCTGCTATGGCTATTGGGGTATCCCCTGATATGGCTATTGGGGTACCCTTTGATATGGCTATTGGGGTACCCTTTGATATGGCTGTTGGGATATCCCCTGCTATGGCTATTGGGGTACCCTTTGATATGGCTATTGGGATATCCCCTGATATGGCTATTGGGGTATCCCCTGCTATGGCTATTGGGGTATCCCCTGCTATGGCTATTGGGATACCCCCTGCTATGGCTATTGGGGTATCCACTGATATGGCTATTGGGATATCCCCTGCTATGGCTATTGGGGTACCCTTTGATATGGCTATTGGGGTTCCCCTGACCTGATGAGTGGCGGCCTCACTTAAAATTCCATGGGGCTTCACTTTGCATCTTATGAAAAACCTTGTTTTTCAAGCTTTATTATGGTACTGGGCTTAGTGGGGTTTTATTGGCTTCTGTGAGAAAATTGAGAATGAAATTGTCCAATATTTTTGGTGTAACTTTTGGAATCTTAACTTTAATTTCAGTGTATTATTTTTAAAAAATAATGACAAGACATAGGTTAGCAAAAAGAAAAAATATTTAATTTCCTCCTGAGAAATTAATCTGAATCATTTTGCTCCAGATTTTTCCTCCAGTCAATGTGCTTAGCTGCCGGCCGGTACCTAACTGAGAGTCTCTTTGTCTCTTTCTAATGTACAAGAGCTCATTTCAGGCTTCTTCGGTAAAAATCCTGGCGTCAGTGCCCCAGAAATTGACTCCTAGCCAATTTATGAAATTAAAGATAATTTAATGAGGCTTCAATGGCCTGGTCGCAGGCAGGGAGGAGAGCCATCACAACTCAATTATGCCGGAAAAGCTGAGTGCTTTGATCTGCATTGAAGTGGAGAGTGGGTGAGGCGACACTTACCGTGTAAATGTTAGAAGTTCCCTCCCTCCTGCAGGAACAGAGGAATCAGATCTTAGCTCATTGGCAACATGCCTTGACCCGGTACTGAACTATTGGTTTAGAAGATGGATTGATAGATGCATCGGCATATGAATCTTAGATGAAGTGATCCATCTGAGCTCTTCTCCAGATGGGCACACTCACAAAACAAGACGAAAAGCTTCTCAGATACATGTGACCGCTGGGCAGCTGAAGTGGCCAGCTCTGACTAACACTGCCTAAGGCGCCATTGGTGTTTTCATACTTAAAGTCTACAAGCAGCTGAAAGCATGAAAGCTGTTACATTTTTGCTTATTTTATTCCCCAACAGAGCTATCAAGATCGAGGTGTACGACTGGGACCGTGACGGCAGGTGAGAAGCTCATTATCCATGATGGCCTTGACGTGCACCTCAATGCAAAGCTGTTAGGAAGCAGTCGTCAGTGCAGACGCGGCTATTCCGCAGATGCTATCGGCAGGCTCCATACATTCTTCGTTGCCAGTGAAGTTTAAACTCTCTGTATTGACAGGATAGGCTTGTTCGTTTTGTTTTAAAAGTCACTTTTCACACTGTTCATCCTAATAAGAATGGCGTCTGGAATGTCTGTCTCCTCAGTCATGACTTCATTGGAGAGTTCAGCACCAGTTACAGGGAGCTCTCCTGTGGCCAGTCCCAGTTCAACGTGTACGAGGTGAGAGGCCAGACCAGCTGAGACCTCAGGAACACACAGACACACACACACACACACACACACACACACACACAAACGCTTAAATCCATTCACACACACATCCACTCACGCACAGAGGCAAAGAACTGATCCCTTAGGGGAAGAAGTACTTGCAAGCTGGTTGACTCAGAGAATGAAGTGAAATCTTGCCTGCAGAATGTTCTCCCCAAGGAAAGACAAGCTAGTAGATATTAATTAGAACACAGTGTTGAGAGAAGGTGATGATTTTAGCAACTTATGTTTAATGAGATGTAGTGATTGCATTCTGTCACAAAAATGCTAGTGCTAACTAATACTCTTATGCTGACTGTGAGGCATCGGGTTGTATTATTGCATATCTGCTGTGTTTTTCATTTCACTTTTCCATGCATTACCTGTCAGCAGCTGAATGGTGCTGTTGCTGACAGACTCCTGATCCTGTGTACTCAGCCGTCACACTAATTTGCACACTCACAGAATCACAGGCCCGCAGGGGGACTAAAGGCGTCCTGTCGTGCTGTGCTTCTCTCGCTCCCACCCCCCTCGCCTGTTGCTCAGTGGAACTGACATTCAGCGTTTTCACAGACGATCTCGCATGAGGGGACTATACTAGGTGTCGCACCAGCTTTAACTGTTTAAGAGAGGTGGGTTAATGGGTTTAGTAAATAAGACGCAAGGTAAGAGGTACTCAAATTTACTTTTTCCTGGAATTATCTATACTCATCTATCCATTTTCTGAAACCCCTTATCCAATTCAGGGTGGCAGGGGGTCTGGAGCCTATCCCAGAGGCTATAGGTACAAGGCAGGGAACAACCCAGGTTGGAGCTCCAACCCATCACAGGGCGCACTCTCACACACCAGGCACACCTACGGGCATGTTTTTTATTGTAGGGGTGGATCCAGAGCAGCCAGAAGAAACCCCGCGATGACATGGGGAGAACATGCAAATTCCACGCATATGGAACCCTGGCGGTGATGTGAACCCAGGTCCCAGGCCACAGTGCTAGCCACTGCACCCTCGTACCGCCCCACATGATTAGACTCAGCAGAACATTTTTGTTTTGGTTGCTCCACCTCCGGAATGTTCACAGAAGAACCCCGTGTTTGGCTTGCGAGCTACTGAATCACACCAGGCTACTGGGCCATGATCGTTGACTTCCCATTGGGAAGCCGATGACTTGGAAATAGAGTTTAAGATGTACTAAGAATGAAATAGGAGGTTTTAAGTTCCCTGGCTTTGGATATGGCTGGCTTTCCCTCCCTACAGACTGCTTACAACAGTCTACAATCAGCCTGTGTGTGAGGGGCGGGGCACAAGCAACCTGGGTGTTAGGGGCGGGGCACGGAGCAACCTTGGTGAGAGGGGTGGGGCACGGGCAACCTGTGTGTGAGGGGCGGGGCACGGGCAACCTGTGTGTGAGGGGCGGGGCACGGGGCAGCCTGTGTGTGAGGGGCGGGGCACGGGGGCATCATACACCAGCATCATGCAGCACACACACAGTCACACACAGAGAATCTGCTTTTAGTGACAATGGTGGAGAGAACTAGACGTTCAAAAGTGTGATGGCGTTTCACTGGTGTCGATGCTGACTTTCAAAACATCTAGCAAAAATCCACACGCATACAGAGAACCACAGGGCTTCTGATGGCCCAGCTCGTAGTTTATCTGTTGCTGCCCAGCTCATATGTTTTGTATGCTAGTGGTCTGGAGCCCACAGATCACTAAATTATACAAATGTGGATAAATGAGCCAGAGTAACTAACAGCCAGCTGATCATTATGGGTACATTGATAAAGTCAATCTGAAATGGTCTTTGTTTTTTTTTCTCAGTAAATAAAAAATACTAATAAGAGTACCGTTAAAGCAGTGGACCGATAAGCAGTATCAGTAAGGGTAGTGATACCATTAAAATCTTAATGACACCCACCTCTAACTGTAATGCATGTGTTTTCCACTCGGATGATACAACATTGTGGCAAACCGGCTATTTTTCGCATCCGATTTGGCCACGTGAGCCAGAGTCATTAAACAGTGCTGCTTCCACAGGTGCTGAACCCAAAGAAGAAAGAGAGGAAGAAAAAATACCAGAACTCGGGAACAGTGAGTCACTGGAGTCACCCCGCCGACAGAATCACAATCACAGGCCCTCAACCCCGAGTCAGGCTGCTATGTGTTTATTTATGTGTTAAGTAGGCAGATGGACACTCAGAAACCCAACAGGCATTTCATGCTGGATGAGTGGCTTGGTGTGTGTGTGAGTGTGTGTGGGTGGGTGCTTCAGGTATACTTTACATTGTAGGGACCAAATATCTCCACAATGTGTTAAAACCTGTTATTTTGATGTTATTCAGGTCCCACAAAGATCTGTACATGCAATCAAAAAACTAAAAATGCCAAAAGTCTTGTATTTTGTTTGGGTTCTCATGGTCAAGGTTAGCCCTGGATAGGGGGTAAGGTTGTCATTCTTGGGATTAGGGTTATGCTCATAGAAATGATTGAACAGTCCCGACAAAGATAGGAGTAAAGGTCTGTGTGTGTCTGTGTGTTAGTTAAGAATCATAGGTCATATAAAACATTCACAACATTCAAAATGCAAACACAGGCACGTTACTGCTGGATTTGGCCTGCCGTTCAAGCACTTCCCCACATTTCCACGGCTAATGCTTATTTACATTTAATCGTTTTTCAGCTGGGTTTTCCTCATGCAAAACCGTTTTTGAGAAACGTGATGTGAATGAACCTGAAACAGGTGATCCAGAAATGTACTTCCTAGGGGCCTGTTAAAAACTCCCCAAAGACCTTCGGCGTTGTAATTCCACATTATTATCCCAACAGGTGACTCTGTTGTCATTTCTTGTCAATATTGAGGTCACTTTCCTGGACTACATCAAAGGCGGGTAAGTTTAAAAACCCTATACCCGTCTCCGCAGTCAGCTTGAAGCCTCAAACAGTGCTGCATGCTAATTTAATTACCTAGGCGATATTTGACCCCACTGAACCATACTCAGCTGCGGTGCTGCTGTTGGCAATTAACGTATGCTCTAGTGTGCCTGAAATAAGGTAGAATGTTATTAGTTCCCCCTCGTGTGAGGCTGACAGCTCTGCTGAACTGATTTGAGACCTGCGGCAGGCCTGTCTTGATGTATGGCTGATAATTATCACTCTGAACCAATGAGCTCTGCAGGCGGACTCCCACTCATCTGTAAGTCGGGTTTCACAATAGGCTCAGTCAAGCAGAGCGGGCCGCTATGCCTGGATTTTGACTGCTTTTCATTAAGACGGGAAGAAAATTGTCCTCTTCTTAAAATAGTCAGCCGGGTGGGCGAGAGTTTGACGCACAGTGGAACGGCGGCGAAGCGAGCCGCAATCTCCCTCAGAAGCGAGGTGCGAGATGGCGGCATTTTCCTGTTTACGTCTGCACGGACCTGTCGTCTCCCGCTGGGCGTCAGTTGCTCGTCAGTTGCATTAGAAGTAGTGAGTCCTGGAAAATGAAGCTGACTTAATTGGTCTGAGTGCAGGGAACAGTTTAACTCCCACTGGAGAGCGCATCGACGAACTGTCAGGCGGAGGAGAAGAGCCGTCTCCCGCTAAAACTGCCAAGGGCGGTCGGACCTGTGTGTGACAGCGGCGACTCAGGGGAGCCGAGTGTCCAGGCTCTGATAGCTACGTGGAACGTGTAAGAATATAAAAAGAGGGCACCGCTTCTGTGGGTTGAAGTCATCAATAGATACACAGGGTACCATTATGCTGTGGTTGTTTATGACTAATGTCTGATGGCATAACCTTGCTCCCTGGCAGTGCTGTGAAAACAGTACTTGAAATGGGCCAGTACTCAGCTGGATGCAGTACTGGCACTTCTTTTTTTCTCTTCTGAGTACTGGAGATGCTTCTTGTGTTTAAGTACCTCACAAGGGAGGTACTGGCACACTGTTTTGTCCCACCTTGTAAAACCATGCATTGTTTCGTTTGATTGACTGTGCAGATGTCAGGACTGTGCTGAATAACTCCCTAGAAACGTGCGCAGTGGTGTTCATGGGATTAATGGCGATTTCAGATCACACGGTAGGCGGTCATTCTCACATAGCTCTTAGTCTTGCGTGGGACATGAGTTTAACAGCATTTGTCCTTCATGCCAGCCTGCTTTCTCACCCGGCAAATGGAATACGTAACCCCAAACCATAAATCACTCTGTTCTCTAGATATTCTTCTAAGTTTGTCTATTGTGTGTGGATTCCACTTCTGAGTCAGACCAAAGGCACTATGAAGCACTTAGCTTGCAAGGACAAGCCCCTGAAATGGAGACACCTGGAATGCATCATCAGTAAAGAAGCAGAATAAGTCTGGAAAGATTTGATGTACTGTAGATATATAGTACATCAGGGGCAGGCATCCCTGATCCTGGAGAGCCAGTGTCCTGCAGGTTTTCCATCCTACCTGATTTCTGAAGACCCTCACTTGACCTCAGGTAGATAATAATTTAATAGGTAGGATAGAAAATCTGATGGATACTGGCAGTCAAGATCAGGCTTGTCTACCTCTGCACAACAGACTCTCCCTTGGATACGAAGGGCTTATATTCCGATAAACCAGTTGTAAAGCTAAAATATCATAAGGCAAAAATGCATTTTAATACAGTATACCTAACCTAACAAACACCATAGCCTAGCCTAGCCTACCTCAAACATGCTTAGATCACTTACATTAGCCTACAGTTGGGCGAATTCATTAACACAAAGCCTATTTAATAATAGAGTGTCATGTTATTTATTGAATAATGTACTGAGAGTGAAAAACTTTGACCCATCGAGTCGAGATATTTAGAACGGACCATCTTTAGCTGGGTAGTGTCTCTATATGCTTTACTCATTATGGAACACAGACTGTCTGTGTTTTTGCTGAATAGCTTATAAAACAAAAAGCATCGCATGAAGCCACCAGCCAAACCCTCAGTACTTGGTATTGCTTTCAGATCTCTGCCTGTTTCTTATGGATCTACTGCAGTTTTGTTGAGGGGAGTTTAATGGTATATTGAAAAGAAAAAAACCAAAATAAGTTAAACCAGCTCTCATCAAAAGCTAGTCATTCAGACTCAGTTGTAAAAAAAAAACATGTTCTAAATATTTTATTTGTCACAGAACAGAAGGTAGTTCAGATTTATGTTTGGCCAAAGGCATAGGTCTGTGAAATTTGAAAGGGATCGTTGTTATTCTGGTCAGTCAGATCAGCAGGTACGTCCCATCTTGATTCTTCCTGCCTTTGTAGGCTTCTGGCATCAGGCATGACCAGTCCTGCTTTGAGAGCAGTTGGAGTGTTCAGTGGGCAGAGCCTGGAAAAGGAAGCACTGTCTCTGTAGTTTTACCTCATCATATAGATCAGGGGTGTCAAACTCCAGTCCTGGGGGGCCGGAGCCCTGTGTAGATTAGCTCTTCCCCTGTTCCATCACAAATGTTTCAGTTCAAGAGCTGTGTGGTAATTAGCACAAGGAGATGCAAGGAGCTGAATCAGGTGTGTTAAATGAGGGGAAACCCCAAAATATGTAGGGGTCCGGCCCCCCAGGACTGGAGTTTGACACCCCTGATATAAATCGATGAAGAATCTCTGTGAGATATGTCTCATACATCATTAGGGAAAGCTGTATGTGTCTTCAGAAAATCTGTTTCACACTCATTATATTGTTTGTGTTACTGACCATACCTGTTGTGCTACTCGCCATTGAAGATGCATTTAAAACACAGCTCCCATTCTGTGAAATTTAATGGAATTTATAAGCCTTCTATTGAAATATAACAAAACAACACAATTTAATCCATTTAATCCTAATAACTCAGTTGGAGGACTATACACTTCTTTGTGACTCACCATTTCTGTACAAGCAGCTCTACAGAGGTTCCGTGGGATAAAAGGTTAATTGTTTCATAAGACAAGACTTTCCAGGTCTATTTTGAGCGAAATATTCGAGTCCCGACATCCCACACAGGCATGGTAGCTGGCTGATTTCAGCGGATGTGTCAGACTGGTGGAGTTCCCAGACTCCGAGTCCCTTGGTGCACTGCGTTACCTTCAATCCGAGCTTCGCTGAACCCCCACCGACCGAAATTCCAACCATTATAATTGAGACAGGAGTTGCAGGTGAGGGTTCTGAGAAAACTGCACTACCTGTAGAAGAGGTGAGGTGGGAAAAAGCACCGCATGCTTCCTCCGCCTCTTCTTCCGAGCAGTCACTTAGATGCTCTGTCACCTTATCCGGCAGCTACAAGCCATGTATTCGCATTTGTTTCACCCATAGCCATCTCCATACACTGATGTTTCAGCTGTGTTAAGCTCTTGTTCCCTCCTCGGTGCTGAAATAGGTCTGGTTGCACATTGTACCTGCTCTTCAACATGTTGGCCAAGCACCTTCTTCAGTGATCCTTACCTACTGCTTTGGAACCTCACATCAGGATGAATGCTACTTAGACAGCCGTGGTCTGAGCAGCTTGGCGAGTAGCACCGTTGCCCCTTCTGTTGCCAGGTTACAACCAGATGCAGCTCTCTGTGAGTTTTCCAGGGTCCCCCTGTGCTCTCTGTGAGTTTTCCAGGGTCCCACTATGCTCTCTGTGAGTTTTCCAGGTCCCTGTATGCTCTCTGTGAGTTTTCCAGGGTCTCCCTGTGCTCTCTGTGAGTTTTCCAGGGCCCCCCTATGCCCTCTGTGAGTTTTCCAGGGTCCCCCTATGCTCTCCGTGAGTTTTCCAGGGTCCCCCTATGCTCTCTGTGAGTTTTCCAGGGTCCCCCTGTGCTCTCTGTGAGTTTTCCAGGGTCACTATATGCGCTCTGTGAGTTTTCCAGGGTCCCCCTATGCTCTCTGTGAGTTTTCCAGGGTCCCCATATGCTCTCTGTGAGTTTTCCAGGGTCCCCCTATGCTCTTGTGGGATTTCCTTCCACAGCTTATTGACATGCAGATCAGCTGCTTGGGTCATTATCTCACAGTTAGACCGTGTATGAACATTTGCCAGTAGAAGGGATTCCCTGTGCCTTCTGGGAACGGCTCCAGATCACCTTGACCCTGGTTGCGTACGTAGTTCTTAAAAGCAGACGGATAGCTGATAATGGTGCATGCTGTGGATTTTGAAAAAACATGATCCAGGGAGGCGATGAGCGATGCCACTGTCCCCTGTCCCACTCGTCCCACTTTTTTGTTCTCTGGTACTTTGCTTTTCCTCTCTCTCCCTCTTTCATTATCCGGCTCTCTTTCCTGTCTTAGCCGTGGCAATAACTCTCCCCTAGCAAGTGGTGACATCTTTCTCTTTCAGCCTTATGTTACCGTGTGTTAGTGCATAGATTACTGCTGACCCATCTACATCAATCACTGCTGGCTTGTGTATTGCCAAGGCCGCTGAAGGCTCATCGGAAAAATATATGTGTCAGACTCTTACCGCCACGCTTCTAAGACATTCATCTTGGGATGATGATACCACATATTCTTTTTGGAAATATGGATCTCAAAGTGAATGTTATCTTAGCTCCAATATTATTGTTACAGCCCTTTCAGACATGAGGGACATCACTGTCTGTGAAGCTGCTGACAGCATTGTATCGCTTCTTGTAGATGCATCATTTATTACAATATGTCAGTGTTATTTACTGTTTTTCTCAGAACCCAGATCAACTTCACAGTGGCGATTGATTTCACGGCGTCAAATGGTGAGTGAACTCGTAGTGTAACTGATGAATATGCAATGTAGATTATTTAAATATATGCAAAGGGACGGTTATGTACTGTCCAGTGAGTCCCTTACTATGAACACAAGCAACTAAAAACAACAATAATTATTTTCTAGGCAATCTAGTGTCATATATTGTATAATTGGCTATAACTCTGGAAGATATACCAGGGGGAATAGTTTATGCAGTAGGTAATGATGTCTGTTATTTTGAATATTTTACTTTCCTTATTTTACTTTTAAGACTAATATAATAGTCTTTGAATGGTTGTGTGACTTCAAAGTCTGAGAATGAAAACAATATTAAATCCGTGACTCACGACGGGAGGAAAACGAAGCTCAGAGTCATCCTCAGAGAGCTAACCCAGACTCTGTTTTTTATATTTAATATTGGATTGGGTTTCTTGGGGTCAGTAAAGAGTCGGTTCTGTGGATTTTTTGCAGGTAACCCGGCCCAGCCCACTTCCCTTCACTACATGAGTCCATACCAGCTGAACGCCTACGGCATGGCGCTGAAGGCCGTGGGTGAGATCATCCAGGACTACGACAGCGACAAGATGTTCCCGGCTCTAGGTTTCGGTGCGAAGCTGCCCCCCGATGGCAGGGTCTCACACGAGTTTGCGCTGGTGAGTCTCAGGCCTTGTTTGCGTTCCTCTAGGCCAGCGTCTCTCAGCCCAGTAACCGGGGGCTCCCCACTTTTACTCCCTCCCAGTAACCAAAGCCCTGGACACCGAAATGCTGGGAGTTGGGAGGGACCGAACATGTAGACTATTTGGGGGTCCCCCAGGACTGGGTAGAGAAAACACAGCTCAAGGCCAGAGGTTTCCAACCTCTCTTCAGGCAGGGACCCCAAAAGAAAGCAGCCCAGAGCTAGGGACCCCCTACCACCAATAAGAGTTCACGTTAGAAACTAAAAACTAGTAATATTTCTGGAGGTCATAAACCAAAGGTTGAAAACCCCTTCTCTAGGCCAGATTACACATGTCCTGGTCATGTAAACTTATACTGTATATCGTGTACCCAGAATCCACCAGGCTATCCCTGCAATACCCTGTGCTGTGACCTTATTGGTACAGTCTAGTGCAGATGTTTAACCTGAGGTTGCAGGCCAAAGGCTGCGAAGAATCAGATGTGCTAATTGCAACTAAAAAAGAGACTTACAGACTCCAGTGACCTCAAATGATTCTGGGGAGCAGGAATAACTGCGTAAATGAGGCTTTTTTCCTCTTTGGCAAAAGAGTTTGGAATTATATGGATTTTGTTTAGGTGTTGATTATTTTTTTCCTTAATGGCTGGGAAGTTTGAATTTTAAATTTGTTTAATATTTTTTTTTAGCAATTCTTACAGAGTGTTTCACCTTTCCTCAGTGTATTTCAGTGAAGGCTGGAATGTATACTGGTGTCAGTATTTCGCAAGGTAAAGAGAATTAGCCGTAGCAGAGGTGTAAACTAACACGTATACAAGTACAAATATTTCGTTACTACAGTTACGTGGGTTTTTTTCCGAGTTGAGGGTTTACTTGAGTATTTTAAATTGTTGTATCACTTGCTATTTTTCTGAGTCATAACTTTTTAAGATGCATTCTGCATGACCATCATTACTTACTTATTACTTATTACTTACCCAATTAAAAAAATACCATTACACTTGGTCCACCATATTTTTTTATAACCATATGGTTTACTTTTACTCTAATCTTATTTTACTGGGTGACTTTTAAGTTTGCTTGAGTAACATTTTGGTGTGGTATCTGTCATAGCACCACAGACCTGCTCTGTTGTGGAAAGGCAGGTGAAAAATGAACCCTCCATAAACAATGTGAGCCAATCAACTTACCTGCTACCTCTCATTGTAAGTCAGAGTAACATGGCTCTTTATCTTCAGCTGTCTCAAACCTGCATTTTCACTGCCCTTATTATCTATACTGTTCTTTGTTATTATGTAATCACTCCTTCTCATATTGCGGCCCTCTCAGCCCCTGCCTCTCACCCGAGGACAGATATAAATGACATCATGGACAGCGAATACCACGTCCTCAACTAATGATATACCCAAACCCATCTGCATTTTGCATGCTGATCTTGGTACCTTTCAAGGAAAACACAAAAAGCCTCTGGGACGACTTGTCAAAGGCATTTACACCTGGGATTGCTGCATCCAAGCAACTAATTACTGTCAGGATATGTTTTGATGAAAACGGCTTGATTACACACTTTATGGAACCCGGTGATAGGACCATTTCTGCGCGTGTGACTGATCTGTGGGCCACTTAGGTTTGGAGGGTCCTTGGTCGCAGGGAAGCCGCTGCGACTCGTAGATGAGCACGAACAAAGGACACTGTTAACCTGAGCGTGTGATGGAAAATCGCCTTCACTTCTCTGCAGAATGGAAATCCGCAGAACCCCTACTGCCATGGGGTTGACGGCGTGATGGAGGCGTACTACCAGAGCCTCAAATCTGTGCACCTGTACGGTCCCACCAACTTCTCCCCCGTCATCAACCATGTGGCCAGGTAAGCTCCAGAAATGCCCACTCCCCCAGAAACACACGCACAAGGTCCGGCATTACACACACACAAGGTCCGGCATTACACCAGCACAAGGTCCGGCATTACACACGCACAAGGTCCGGCATTACACCAGCACAAGGTCCGGCATTACACCAGCACAAGGTGCTGAAACTGTGCTTTAAACTGGATTGCCATCTAGCATTATAACTCCTGATTTCAAACTTCTGCCAGGTTGAATGTGAACATTAAGACATCACACCAGAATGCTTAATGCCAATTTACATGCACAGCCGATGATGTGCACTAGTCAAACAAAAAGGCAAATTACTCAATTAGCATAAAAGATAGGACACATTTGCATAAATGTTAATTTTTTTATGTACATCTACGAACTAAAATACAGCTTAGAACAGCTGTGATGTATGCTAATGCTTTTGATATCCATCTTACATGAAACGAAGCTGTTGCTAGTTTGCAGACTTTAACAAGGGGGCAGGTTATGCTGATCGGAGTCACCGCCATTAATATCAATCAGCCATCTCCTGGCTGTCATTGCTGTCCTTCCACCCTTCCTCTAATCTACTTCCCCTCTACTCCTCTCTTCCATGCCTCTCTGCGTTTGCTTCACACCCACACAGTTCAATATCTTCCCCACTAGCCTCTAAGTGGCATAATTTCATTACTGCTCAGCGGGCCTCTCACTCTGGTCGTTTTGCTTCTCGCTGAAGTCCAACATCCGGGATGCTCGAGGAACGGTCTCTCGGTGTAACCTATAGGCACAGGGTCGGCCCTGCTCTGCGCTTGATTGACCCAGCACCCTAAGAACAAGGCACAGAGTCTTTGTTTAATAGCAGCATCGGGCATTTAGGCAGTGCAGGGGCAGTGTGTTCTAGGCAGATTCAATTCTAAGATAGACTTATACTTTCATGAAGTGTCTATAAGTGTTCAGTTTTCTTATGTACCTCCTCAGAAACCATCTCACTGCTAAGATCACGTGTGGTTCTTACTGTATAATGCTATTCTGCAAGTGAGCAGTGGGGGCTTAATGGTTAGGGAAGTGCACTCGTAATTGAAAGATTGCAGATTTCAATCCCTGACCGCTGAGGTACCCTGAGCAAGGTAGCGCCCCCAAGCACTGCTCCCTGGGTGCTGAATTAGCTGCCCCCTGCTATGTTACATTGTCACATATGGGCTAAATGCAGAGGACACATGTTGTGCACTGTGTGATGTGTCAACAATGACAATTAATCACTAAATTCAAGGTGTTCATCATTTTAACAGAGATACGCATTTCAGTGTTTAAAACTACCTTCATTTACATTAAGTTGCAGATAGAATACTGTGCAAAAGTCTTAGGCAGTCAAAGAATATAATGTCTAAATGACTGTTATGCCTGTCAAAGTGTGTCAATGCAGCCATTTCAGAATCTCCGTTAAAATCACCCCAGTATTCACAGCAACTATTCAGTATGCCAATGTATTTTCTTCACTTAGCCACTAGCACACCTCATATAGCTAATCAATATTGGCTTTTTCCCCCAACGGAGTTAATTAATTAATTAACCAATCAATCGATTAACTAATTTATTTATTTATTTATTTATTTATTGATTGAGCTAGTAGTGACATTTCATAAATACTTGGAATAGCTGAGCTGCCCTAAAAGAGAGATTTTCGAACTGGGTTCATCTGACCATCCAACAAGATATCAGTAACTTTGGAAAATTTTTATTGTGTAACTCTTGATCTGTATGTGTTCTAATGTTTAATTGTGTTTTTTCTTCTGAGCAAAAGTGCACTTACTACCCATATAAATAGCTTAAAATATTTCTTGAGACCCACACACAGTACCACACCTGTCCATGCTACGCCTCTCACCTTTATGATGTGCACAGAATGCAGTGTGAGAACAGCAGATCTCCTACGACCCCTGAAGTACCTGTACTGTGTTGGTCTACTTTCATCCAAACCCAGATACGCATCATCAGTGAAGGACGGCTCACAGTACTTTGTCCTCCTCATCATCACTGACGGAGTCATCTCAGACATGGCCCAGACCAAGGAGTCTATCGTCAACGTAAGGACCCTCAATTTCCAATGAAAGAGTGGCATTTCCAGTTGCTGACACCTTCACCTTATATACGTTTTATTTTATGGGGCTACTGCTGTTGTACTTTTGTGGAAAATCCTTCATTTGAGATGCTCTGGTAAATATCCAACTTAACACATGGTAATCAGTGTAATTAAGGGTGTTTGCTGGAATGCAGAGGGATTCCCAGGCGTTAACTTTGCCCTGAAACATCGAGAGCAGCACGTGCCCCTACGAGACAAGCGAAAAACCTCCGCAGTACAGTATCATCTCCATTTAGATGATGTCCGTGCTTGTGGCTACAGAAAAGAGGTGAACACGCCAACCTAGGATTGCTGCAGTAATGCTACAGCTACAAACCACAAGGGGATTGATAACTCAACGGACTGGAACAAAGATCCATCTCAAATCTCATTTCAGGGTTCCTGGTTGATGTTAGTCCAGTGTCTTCTGTTATACGGATACAAACAGGTCTAGGAATCATGAAAAGCAACAGCTCAAGGAGTGAGGATTTGCTAATAGCAGAATTCATTCAACTTTTTTCTACCCCTGTCCTTAGGCCTCCTGTTTGCCAATGTCGATTATTATTGTGGGCGTTGGGCCTGCAGAATTTGATGGTAAGGTAGCATGCAAGACATATAGTTCATGCCTCTTTTCACAGTGTCTTCTCTGCTGCCAGTCAATAAATTCCTTCAGCTCACTGACTACCCCTCTTTTTCTCATTTTCATTGTTTGGCTTTTAACTAATTTCATGCTCTGTCTGATTCATACAAAAGTGCTTTTGAAAGATCTGTTTTTTTTTACACTCTGTGAACATATTTATTTCCTGTGAACAATGGCAGTTCTGAGCAGTCATTGCTGTTGTGTTTCTATAATATTACAGTATCATTATCCAGTGCCTAATAGAGTATATTTATGCATAAGCATATTTATTTAGCTTGCAGCCTACGCATGCTGACACAGAGATGATATTACTTTGTGTTCCATCTTCTCTCATGATGGAAAAAGCTGATTTGTCTGTCTCCTCAGCCATGGAAGAATTGGACGGGGATGAGGTCCGTATCTCATCGAGAGGAAGATATGCAGAGAGAGACATTGTTCAGGTATCCTTAGCTCTAGCTGTCTTTCCCCTGTTGTCAGTGAGGGATTTAGAGGCGTCCATGGTTATATGGACAGCAAGTGAGGTGCTGTTGATCTTCTTGGGTCTGTATTTGACCTGCAATTAAAATAATTATCCATCTAAATATGGAGAAAAATACCTGTGTTTCCAAGTACCAGCCAATCACTTCTGACAGTCGTCTGAAACCCAACAATATTCCTCTGTAGCTTGACAGCATAGTGATTTAAGTTATTCTGGGCGATTCCATGAAAAGGTTAGAGACACAGGGATATATTCTTCAGATGGGTGAGTAGGGGGTCTCTGATACCGGGCAGCTTTAGTCGATTCATTGGCCGGAGCGACCGGACAGTGGTACGAAACTCTGCCTGGGCTTGCTGACACAGCAATGTGTCTCCAACCCCCGGCCACACTCACAATCCTAAGGAAAGGCATCTGATTGAACCCGGCTCAGGCCTCAGATCATCTCTGCTCTCGTCTGGCCAGATGGGGGGTGTTGAGCTTTTCCTGAGCCTGTGCCTGGTGAACCTGCCCCTCATTACAGCCCTGGCCTGCCCCGTCTTGGCCAGAGGCGAGCTGTTATCCGACCGGGCTCGGCGGTGCTCATTAGCTCCTTAGGCAGCCTTGTTAACACGATAAGGACATCATTACCGTCAGCCTTGGGTTCCGTGCTGCTGCGATCCTCAGGTGTGCTTGGGGTGTCCTTTGTGTCATTTCGCTCACTGTGTTGGAAGTAGAGGCTGAAAATAGAAAATTTTTATAGGTTATTTTAGGCAAACTAGTTTTATCCTTGAGTTTTACCCCAGAGAGTGGGTATTCTCCTGCCTCTGAGAACGCAAACAGGGCGTTAGACATAGAGAGGCTAAAACTACTCAAGCGAAACCCATCCCTAAACCCGACCCCTGTGTGCTCCTTTCCTGCTGACCAGTTTGTCCCGTTCCGAGACTACATCGACCCGACTGGGAACCACATCCTGAGCATGGCCCGACTGGCCAAGGATGTCCTGGCTGAGATCCCCGATCAGTTCCTATCCTACATGAGGACGCGGGGTATCAAGCCCTCGCCGGCTCCCCCTCCATACACCCCTCCAGGACACTCCATACAGACACAGATCTGATGGATACCATTCCAATATTCGCACACTTTGTGGGGAAACCCCCCCCCCACACTGCTGCACTATGGAGACGGGAAATCTGGGCAAGGTGGTGCCACTTGCGGTGGATTAAGGCGCTAAAGGCATGTTTACTTCTATTCCGAAGCATCTCGTGGACTTGTGCAGGTCGTGGAGGACATCTTGTGGACCTGCCACAGCCTGCGAGGAGGCCACCTGTGGGAGTGACCTTTCTAGGACCTCTGTAAAGAAGAGGGTCCAATCATCTGTGGACCCACAATCCCTAGACTGTTGTATATAAAAGCCTGAATGGATTTTCTCTCTATCTCACTATCAATGTTTACATGTTAACTAATGGTGGATTTTACCATTGAATACTTTTATAAGCTTCAGCACAACTTTTCCAATGTTTCTACTCCTGATGTATTGAATTTGCAGCTATTGGATGGCAGAGTCACAGGCATCAGTTGAGTACAGAGCAGGCATCAAGAGCAGAGTGTGCAGCATTATTTACTGTTTGCTATTGTTTACTGATGCCGCCACCTTGACCTAATGGCGACTCGTTTGCACAAAAACGAAAACGTGATCGACTGAAACTAGCCTTATTTATGAACAGTAGCAAGCAGAATTGGAAGCAGCAAGCCAACTGTCAAAAAGAGTGATTTTAACTTGTGTCATTCTGCTGTGTTGTCATGCTTTGAAATATTGCATCACTGGTACATTGTGCTAATTTATCTTGATTGAAGTAGACTGGTTTTAATGTGTTTGCAAGCTTTATGGTACAAGAAATAATTTGCCAAACGTCTTGTAAACTGAATTTGAAGTGTTTCACTATAACTCGTTGTTAATTGCAGTGTTAACTGCAGCGTGATGGTCCTCGTCTAACTATGCACAGCTGGAAGTCCTACGCTGAGGTCCGTCAGCCAACAAAGTGAAACTGAAATAAAAACCAGTTTTATACAACGAATTCCATTGTAGTCAAATTTTGGATGCTTAGCCTGTTGCCACACTCTTGTAGTTAGCAGTCTCAGAACAAACATCTTCTCAGGATATCTCAACTGTTTTTCTAATGATCCAACACTCTTCCTACCGTGCTTGCCAGTTTTTTGACTTGGTTTTTCTGGGCCTGAGTGCATATCACATACTAAATTTGTAATGTTTTCCTAATCGCTGTGCTGGTGGAAACAATTCAGTACCCACAGAGGACATTGCACCGTAAACCATCATGGTTACAGAGAGCATTGCTTTACGCTACGGCTAGAAGAGACTGAGGTACGTGCATCCAAACTATATCATCACTAATAGATTAAAGTGGCTAACAGGACTCTTAATTTGATGTTGATACTTAATTTCCTTTATATTGAATGCTCCCACTCTTATACTGACAGATACACATTCTTGTGAATTGGCTCTCATTCACAGTCTTCCTGTTCCCACTGTGGACTTTTCATGTGCATTCTCAGAGGGTGATTTAGTGTGCGACTCCTCATTGGACCAGATTATACTAGCACTGGCTGTTTCTGCCTCAGTTTACCTATTACGATGTAGCTGTGGGCGGGACTTATGAGGAACTCTCCAGCCTGTGTGTTTCCATTATCTTCCTTCGTCCCAGCCTGGGTACCATCCGACCAATCCCTGCTACGTATGGGTATGTGCAAGCCAATCAGAAGGATGCATTACAGCATTCTGATTAAGATATGTTTACTGAAAATATCCAAATAATGTATGTTATGATGTTGTTATATTTTACTATAACCAACGATCTATCTGCATGTTTGGTTTTTCCAAGAGGCTTTGGTTGATGTTTTCTCAGTTATCTGTTTGGTTAAAATGACAACGGCCTTAATTTCTCACTGATTTTTTCTTATATATGCTCAAATGTTTAATATCTATATTTTTTGTCGGTGTTCATTTGCTTTGTAATATATTATTTCTCTGCACAACCTAACACATTAGGAAAAATAATCTGTTGTACTTTTGGAAAAAAATGTGGCCAGTCAAATATAGTGTGTTAAAAAGTACAAAAAAATGTCTGGCAATATGTATGAAATAACTATTTCTGTAATACATTTTAAAATAAACATTCCTACTAAATACACTGTGGGTGGTGAGAGTATTCTGTCAGGATTGGTCCCTGTCTTGTCCCATTTAGTCCGTCATCTCCCCCTTTGGCCAGCAGGTGTCGCTGGCCATTCCATTTTCCTGATGTTTTCCAAGTTTGTTCTGTTCCTAGTGTGTTCCCCTTCTCCCCAGGCCACTGCATGACTAGCTGGTCTCACACCAAGCAACCCTTCCATCATGGGTTTAAGGCTGGCAAGAGTCCAACTCTCCCTGATGGATATTTTGATCTTGTGCCCTGGATTCTGTTGTAAATAATGTTGTTGATTATGTTTTCTAGTACCTCTGTTTGGACGCTTGTTTTGTACCTTAGGTAACCCCCTTGTAGTTTTGTAGTGTGTTCTGTTCCCACGTTCTAGCATCTTCGTGTGTTTGTACCCTTAGTATTTGTCTATTACCCTCGCCTGTTCCTCATTGCTCCTAGCTTCAGTGCTTTGTTTCTGTGTGGTCTTTGTTGAGGTTGTATGTGCTGCATTGTGTTTGTTTCCTGCATGTGTCACTTATTTATGTTTTCCCAAATATCCCTAACTTTAGTTTTAGTCTGGCTAGTTATTTTCTTACTTTCCTTTGGTCTGATCCCTTACGATCCCTATCAGACCGTGCGCAGGGCGAGCGAGCAGGGAATCAGGGTCAGGCACGCGGAAATGTACAGAAATTACAGTACTGGGGAAACGTACTCGAACTTGGACTGAAATACACTGGACTCCATGGGAATATGAAGAAACAGCTGATAACAATCGGGATTGCATGTGAGGTTAATGAGGGGGCGTGGCACATGGAAGGAGCAGACAAGCAGGTCATGACAGTCCCTTTGTTTCTTGCTTGTTTAGTCTGTTTATAATAAAATCCCCTTTCATTACAAGCTGCACTGTGCATTGCCCTTCTATCATTCCCTGTTGCCACAACAGTATTCTGTCATAAAGCAAACTGAAGGGCGAATATTTAACTATTAATATGCTGCAATAAGGAACCTCTACAAGTTTTTAATAAATCAACATTATATTTTTACAGTTTGTCACTAAATATTCCTTTTTTTCCATGGTTTATTTAAAGATTTTTCTTACATATATTCATATGTAAAACATATGAATCAGTGTGCCATGATTTTTCCGACATCTATCACACACAGGGTCAATATTAGGATATACACAGGTTAATCTAGACTTAGTCTAGTAAACTCTGTGTGTGGGTTTCCACTGAATAACACCATGCCTAGCACATATAGAGGAAGAATGCACACGTTCAAGAATAGATCCCCACAAATCAGTGGGATAACCTAAATCCTGAGCCCAGAGGGCCTCTAACGTTTGGTTTGAGGTAGAACAAAGAGAAGATATTAAATTACAGATTGTGGAAATAGTACCCTTTAGGGTAGAGGGTTTCTTAAGGATGTTGTCAAAAGGCGTGCCTGGTGGGATATTTGGAAAGCTATTAAAGACTTTCCTGTAAAAGTTCCTCACCTGAAAATATCGGAATAAATGGGAGGTTGGAAGACCAAACCCATCAGCTAGCTGTTGAAAAGACGCAAAAAGACCCTCAACAAATAAAGCTGTAATAGTCACGATACCTCTTTGTGACCAAAATAACTACAATATTTTTACAGAACCTGGATACATTAAAGTCAGGAGGACAGGAGATTAAGGCAGAGAGTGAAGCAGGAGCACAAGACGATGATTCCATTAAACACTAGACTGGTGACACAGCAGGATCAACCTGCAGCCAATAGAGAGCTGACCGCCAATTAGCTGCCCAATAAAATGAAATAAAAAATTAGGCAATGCCATTCCCCCAAGTGATTTTGACTTCTGCAACACCTCTTTACGTAAGCGTGGGACTTTCTTATTCTAGATAAATATTATATTCCTTTGGAAGTTCCTTTTAAAGCCTTGCAGATTTTTTTTGTTCTCACATTTAAGGATAATGCCAGAGGGTATTAGTACATGGGATAGCTGTATTGCTGTAACATTGGATGGCCAGTAGTGCAAAACCTTTACAATACAATGTACTGGTGGATTTCAGATAATTATTCATTCCTTGAAAAAGAGACTTACCAAGCATATCATCATATTATGTAATATGTCTATTCAGCAATAGGCTGCCATCTAAGATCTCTTGCAGGTTTGCAAGAAGAGTGTATAAATCATTTGGTAAAACTAGGTGGTTTGGTTGAATAATATTTAGTGTTCACCATTTCAAGAAAATGACTGGTCATATTTAACTCGGGATGAAGAAAAATGAAAAACACTGCCTATTTTGTGCCCTAGTAAAAAAAAAAAACCCAGAATTTCTTCTCAAGGACGAGACAGATAGAGAGAGAGAGAGAGAGAGAGAGAGAGAGAGTCAGGCAGGAGAATCGGCCAAGGTCTTCCCTCAGACAAGCCTCCTCTCTGCTAAAAGGCACTAAAAATGTCACAGTGCACACTGTAAAATATACTAAATAAGAGGTGAATAAGAATGAAAAAAAATATATATTATGACCATGCATTAAAGAAAAAACAATGTGTGGTATGTTGAGAATTGTTCAGGTTACACTGTTGAGCTGATGATGGCTTAGATGTAATTTCCACATTTTACTATGATGCTAAAGTGTTAATTGGATGCTTGTTTTACCTTGGGGGTTGGGGGAGGTTCTGGCAACCCCCCAGGCCTGCCACTGCTACAGTCTGCATGGATCTTAACGTCACAGTATCTGCACAGTATCTGGGGAGAGACCTCAGGCCCGATTACGGTGTGCCACTCGGAAAAGTCCGGAACATTCCTGAGCTCCACGCCAAGCTGCTGGGCTTGGCCTTTCAACTCAATCTCTCGTGGGACGATTAGCCGTGCAGAACAAAAAAAAGAGTGGGGGGCACTTTTACGGCCATGATGGTTCGCAGTGGAGTGGCAGGTCTTTGAGGAAGGATAATAAATCAGGCATATCTGACGGCATTGACCAAAGTTCATGGATCAAAGTAACTGAAAACAAACACTGAGAATTTCATGCAACATATACTGGAAGATATTTTATTCTGATGTAATACAATTCTCCACAAAATAGGATTTAAAATGTGGTTTGCTCTGTATAGCTAAAACCTTTATCCCTCACAATGTATGTTTTGTGGATATGTAGCTAAATTGTGTACAATAGTAGGAGAGATGGCATCATCACAAATTAAGATAAAAGGTTTATTCAATTTTCATGGCACTATAATTAAGGCATTTAAATACTGTGAAGAACTGTATATATTTATTGTGTATGGTATATTGACACAGACTGAAAGGCACAGATAATGAACAAAAACTTAATCACTATTACTGCGTAGCAAGGGAAAAACATGACTTCAGATAGAATCCTCAGTTCCTGAATGAAGGATGCATTGGATGGATCCGTTCAGCAGCCATGGTAGGTTATTGGTGAAACATCAGTAGAGACTCTGACAAATACTTTGCTGTGTTTATGTGATTCATAGACCCACCCACCTGCCTCTCCATTACTCTCAATATATTTACATTATTCTTGGCAATACAAAGGCTTCTCATTCTGTGTCACTCATACTAGCCCGAATGCTAATGGGTCACGGTGCTCTCTCGCTGCACCGCAGCCCCTTCTCCAGGCTTTGGATGGTGTTTTCATCCGACCTGGCACACATACCGCTTATTTTCGAGCCGTGGATGACCTCCCGCATCATTAAGGGGAGCCTCGTCGCTTTTAAGCCATATCTGAGGCTGGACGGGCCGTTTTCTTGACCGCAGGGTGGGTGCGCTCCTTCTGCTTTCATTTTCAGTCATTATCAGATTGCGTCTGCCTCTATTTGTCCAGCCTTTGAAAAGCAGTACCCCAGAAAAAACAGCAGACACTTTCCTAACAGCTTAAATTGATTTTCTGTGTTCTGAATTGTGTACTAATACATTATTGTTGAAAAATACTAAAATATTGACAACCTAGTATAAAAAATGTCTTCATTGTTGAAAAGAAGAGGGAGCACAACCATTGTTACCTATTGAAGTGCAGTAGCAATGCAATCGATGGTCACACTTAAGCACATAAAGAGCTCTTCCTTCTTGCATTATTTTGCATTATTATGTTGCCTCGGAAAAGGTCTTTTTCTTTCAAAGATTGTCTTTATTGAACGCATTGATCTGGCATTCAAAGTCTTTGGTAAAAGAATTGCACTTCCTTAGGTTGCTGGAAGTTCAAGTTAGCTAGTGTTTCCAATTAGTTGTTTAAACCAACAGCTTTGGAAAACCTACGATGGGCATCAGTGCATATTTTGGAGAACATAAGAACATAAGAACATAAGAACTATACAAACGAGAGGAGGCCATTCGGCCCATCAAGCTCGCTTGGGAAGA
>JAODUD010000062.1:25440159-25454841 GCA_026784285.1 Stomatorhinus walkeri
TTTACTGTATATATTGGTGTCTATATCATTTATGTAAATTAGGAACAATAGTGGTCCTAAAATCGAACCCTGTGGTATTCTCCTCTTTTGGTTTTCCTATCACCACTCATGAAGAATGACATTAATTGACACTTGAGTTACCTGCATATCTGGGATTGTCACCCTGGCGTTCAGCGTCACCATGAGGAGGTCTGGACACCTTGGTTCCAAAGGGATTTCTGCCTGAGAAGCACCGCGAGGCACAACACTGTTGAAATTTCTCAATTTTGACACTATCAGGATGACTGACACTCTTGAGCAAAAATCTTAATAAATGATTTTGGTACCCATGAGCATCGAAATTTGATTTGTGGGAGCCACAGGACCTTCCGGAACGTAAGTCACGTGCTTAGTGTTGGTCGTGGGGCTCTAAGGGTGAAATTGAAATGTAGGCAGTTTATTTGAATTAGCTGATTACATGACCATAACACAATCAGTATTATTTACGTCTGATGAAGGCCCAAAATAGTTATGCAGTCACTGTGAATCAACCACCCCCTGAATGATGAGTACGTCAATTTTGCGGTAACACGCTAAGTATTATCGGTAATGTTTGAGTACAATGCCAAGTGTCTTTTTATTTCAGGCTGTCTTGAAGTCTGCATTGCTTAACTGACATAGTGATTGGGACTGAAAAAGACTGCACCTACTATTTAAGCTGCGAACTTGGCTCAACAAGGTTGGCTAAAAGATTCAGCCATGGAGTATCTTTTCAAAGCCATCCATGAGGGAGAGTAGGAAGGCGGTTTGAGACATTTAGAGGGTTATCCCAGGGTATATCTGCGAAATATGACCTCATGAAATATTTACTGCATAAATACATCAATGTCTCCTCAGAAACAGAGGACCTTGTGTTCATCTAGTGGCCAAATCTAAGACTGGCGAAAGCTATCTCTGGGTCTGGAAAGCTGAGTCAGTCTGGCCAGTTCTGGCTAGATGAGGCCGTTCCTCTTACTGCATACATAGATAAAATAATTAACCCATCATGGTAATTTTTTCAATCATATCGCAGGTGGACCGCTCTGTGAAAGCATGGCTGCCAAACTTCGCTAACTGTAGGGCTGCACCGCTCGACAAACGTTTCATTACATTATTGCTGCTGGCGTTGCAAACAATAATCATTATAATTATAGAACAAGCTTTTTAATACAATGTCCCCGTTTGATTAACCTTCTTTAAATTACCCTGGGTGATTCATAACTGAAACAAAAAGCAATTTATTTCTGCTACAGTGAGAGAAATGTTCTTTCAATTTATTACTAATATCCAGTTTCATAAAACATAGGGTATTGGCAACCTTCGGCTGAATAAACTGAGTGATATTAAAATGTCATACAAGCCCATTTGGCTGACATTATACATCACACAGTTCAGTGTTGGTGTGCTGTTTTTGTCTGTAGCTGTGCGATGTCGTTCCTGCATGTTGCTTCATAGTGTATGCGTAACAGCATCACGGCTGCCCGCAGCTGTCCGTTTGCTCACGGGTCTTTCCTGAACCTGTGCAAAGTTTCAGGCAGCTGTCTCTGTGCTGCAGCATATAACTCCATGTCTGAGAGAAATAGAACCTGCCGTGAATCAGATTGGGGGGGGCATACATACTGCTTGCTTGTACTGATTAAATAGGACCTGCACGACACTCCTAAAAAGAGGAAGCTGAACTATTGACATTACATGACAGACATGGAGAGTGTATAGTCATTATATACATCATAGGTTTGTTACTTGACTTATACATGAATAGTATGAGCAAAACTTTAAATGACCAGTGTGACCGAACAGCATATTTTGCATGGAATGAACAGGAGCAAAGTGACACCTAGTGGTCAGCTGAATCACTGCGACACCCTCATGCAGCGGCCTCTCAGCAGATATTACGTTCGTGTGCTCAGGTCTGGGCCGGTTGGGGAGCATGCGCTACAGCGCATCGCCACACCCAGCACACGATGAAACACCTTAGGATGCCAGTTGGCCACCCCCCAGGCAAACATACGGTCCAGTCCCACCCTCCAGAAAGGCCATCTCTCTGTTTCAGCCAGGTGTTACATCCCCTTGGCCTGGTCCGACCACTCGGGAAACGCTGCACATGGCCGTAGTGCCTTAACTGATACTCCCTCACAATGCAGGTACTGCGCCTCATTAGCTCTACTGCTCGCACTACACAAAGTTGAACCAGCACTACCCAAGGATTCTCCAAAGAGACACAGTTCCAGTCTTCATCTCAGCTCGCCCAATAGCGTCCAAGTCTCACAGCAGGTCAGGGAACACCAGGATTCTAAAGACTTGGACCTTCATCCTCTTACAAAGATATCAGAAGCACCACACACCCCTTTCCAGTGACCTCATGACCCCCCACGCTCTCCCAATAAACCTACGGACTTCATAGGCAGAGTCACCAGAGACATGAATATCGCTGCCGAGGTAAACGAACCTCTCGACAAGGTCGACATTCACTGACACACTGCTGAAGCAGTGCCCCAGGGATCGCTGAAGACCTGAACGTGTGCTGAGAAGGTACTTAATCCATCTGTCCCTTTTCTATACCCACTTGTCCTATGCAAGGCCACAGGGCTATTAGTATGTTTTTGCATTCTGGGGGAAAAACAGAATACCTTTGACAACATAGGGAGAGCAAACAGACAAACTGAGCAAGGACAGAGACTGAAACCCTGCTCCCAGACATGCAAGACAACAGTGCTAACCGCTGTGCTACTGCAACAAAATCAGCTTCACTATCAGAATGCAGTACTTCACATTTTTACTAAGCATGAAAATCATGAAATATTAACCACATAAAGTCTCCATTCTATCAGCTCATACTCATCTCCAAATGCACAGACAGGCTGAAGTTTAACACTCAGTAGGTCCTGGAATTTAATTAATTTTGCTTACTTGACTGAAAAACATAACTAAGACTGAACAAATAAAATAAAAGACTACAACACAAGGAACCTACACACAAACATCAGCAAGTACTCCATACTTTACCTCAGTAGGCTAGCATAATTTGCTCTAAATACTCTTAACATTTCTAACTGCGTCACTAAGCACAATTACATAATGCACAATACAGATCGGCAGGACTAACATGGCCATGAAAAAAATTACACTGAGCAGAAAGGAAATACGACACCAGACACTACACTATGCCACATCTAACATTTACACTTTTTCAGAGTAACCCAGCACCCAAGGACGTAAACACTCATTTTACTCAAACTTTGCCCCTGACATTTTTAAATCAATATGAGAACCACATGACTTCTCTTTGGTCCTTAACAAGTATACATATTATACAAGTATATATGAAATAGAATTATCACAAGTATCTGATTTCATTAACTTTAAAGCATAATATATTTTATAACTATGCAAGAGTATTTACTTCTGTCATATGGCTTTGATACTGATTTAATGTTTGACATTGCTTAAGAAAATAATTTTCTGTCTTTATTGAAACATATTGTGCTTCGAATCAGCCCTCCTGTTTTGGAAATACTGTTTAAAACAGATTTCTGAGTAACAATTTTCGACTTCACCACATGAACCTTTCCACGTCTGAACTGTCAGGCCAATGAAAAGTCTTTGTAACAAAGATGTAGAATGTCACTGCATTGACTGCAGTGTACAGGCCAAACTCTAGCAGCAGTCTGAGCACAGAGGCCAGCGGTGCATGGAGGCGGAACATCAGGTACGGAAAGATGAAGTAGCGGAACTCCAGAAGCTTCTGGGGCACTGTTGCCAGAGTGAGACACACGAAGAAGACCAGGTTCCAGAATGCAGACCTTGATTTCAGAGTCTCCATAAAGTTCCATGCGGCGAAGATGTAGCCTGGAACCAGCAGGTAGGGAACTAACTTATGTCTCTGAAAGATCTTCTTCCATACATAAAATGTATAGTGCCTGTTATCTGAAACCAGATACTTGTGAACAAACGTGAATTTCCACACTAGGAGTAAAACAACAGCAGTAGTAAAGATGTGCAACACTGGTTTCCTTTTCAGGGAGTGTAGAAAGCTCACAATTTGTCCATAGGATATGGAAGCAGGGATTGAGAACATTAGAGTAAATGAGAAGAAGTAAAAGAGCTGAGGGAAGTGCAGACAAGCTTTATGGCTGCCCCTGTCACCAACTACGATCCCACCATTTGCTACAACAAACCCAAGGAACCCAATCACCACGGCGATGTAGGGCCACAGCGTCAAAAGTAAAGACTTTATGTTGTTTGGTGACATCATATACCGAAACAGGAAGATGATCGCTCTCCCTACACCACCAACAGAGAGTGGAATTGGGGTGGGTGACTTTTCCTCCTTTTTCTTTGAGCGTTCGATCCTCCAAGCCTCGTCCAGTTTCTGGGCCACCACAGAGCCGGCGCTAAATGCCACCCAGATGACGTTGGTCTGCCGGAACAGGATAGCTCCAATGCCAAAAAGGGCAGCGGTTTTGTGGCTCCCATACAAGGACATGAGGTAAGTGAAGAGGGTGAAGAAGGTGGAGCCAGCGTCAGTGTAGTAAAGAAATGTGAAAAAATACAGTACTGGGAAGGTTGAAAGGGATAAGGCTAATAGCATTCTCCGAGATGTTGTGTGAGCCTAGAACAGAAAAAGTAACATTTTAAAGAATGTCACTATTGTATATACTGAGGTGTTTTACAATTAAACTTGGATCCTGAATTCAGCATTTATGGTTTTATTTATATTTTTTATTTCTTTTTACCTTATTATTTTCATTGAATATCATTTCAGATTTAATTTCTATTTTGTCATTGCTAGCTATGCTGGCCCTGAGTACCTTTTTCCTTCCTTTCATGTAGAACACGTTTTGGAGTTACTATAAACATATTTTACCCACTTCCTTTAAACGTTAGTTTTATTCAACAGGATTTAGAAGTAAAATATATACTCCGCATTATATTGTATAACTAATATCAACATACAGTTTATCCAAATTGCTTTTTAGAGGTATTAAACTATAGATAAGGTCTCACCTTATCTTTCACGTGCAATTTGCATATGATGAGTGAAAGCAGGTAGAGATTTCCACAATTGAAGAGCAAGTTGATAAAACGGAGCATCCCTGTGGAACAGACCACATCTCCCGTCCAGCCAACCAGCCATACCAGGGGCTTAATTAAGCCGACAGATACGAGGTAAAGGCCGGGGAGGGTGGTGATCATGGGGTCCCACTATGTATAAACAAACGTCAACATAAGAAAACAAAGTAATACATGAGCAGTACTCCCTATGTAATTCATCAGTTACATGAATACAATTAATATAATTCTAACAGTATATACCTCAGTTAATTTAAGGTTGAAACACACCAGTAATTGAGCCACAAACAACAACAACAACAACAACAACTACTACTACTACTACTACTACTACTACTACTAATAATAATAATAATAATAATAGATTACAACTAAATCGCCATCTACGCAAATGCTACCTTACGATTCAATGAGAAATGGTAAATTACGTACCTCGTTGAAATTCCCTTCACAATATTTCTGGGCTTGCGGTACGTGAAATATTTCATCCATGTAAGGCTCCCTTTGTTCTCGTGTTATTTTCGAAAACAGCAAGCAAGCAATAAGAAAGTTCATGGTGCACAGAGCAGTAAAAATGTAAACTTCAAATCTCTCCATCCTTCTAAACCTTAAAGTATCGCTCTGAAACAATTCATAGAGAGTTCATCACATTCTTAGCGATGCGTTAAAAGGCTCCTGCAAATTCAGATGAAAGGAAGAATTCCAGATTTTATTTTGACAGATGGTGTGTCCGTTTATTAAAACTTCCGTGTAGCAAACGATAATGATTCCTCATAGTTCCCGAAGGTCCCCTAAAAAGTTGTATTACTTGTTAAAGTGAATCAGTGAAGTATTAACGTACTTTTATCAATTAGATGAGATACGTTCTTCTTGAAAAACCTTTTCTCCTTACCCGCGAAGATCACTTGGAAAAAACATTTTGAAAGGATACTGACCTCAGGTGGAAATACATATAGGCCTAGCCTACAGTTTCAACAGTATTGTAAAACACTTATATAGTATATAGTATAAACATTATGAAATACCAATATTATTTTAACATGGAATGAATAACACAAGCACATAAAATTAAACTGGTAATTATATTACAGTTTTAAATGTTACTATGTAAAATTTCTACTAAAGGCATTAAAAACTACACGTACCATAAAAAGTTCAACCGCGACGGAATCCGTCACATTTTCTTCCGGGGGACGTTAGAGCCAATCAAAAGTAAGCAGAAAGTCACATGACCCTTCAAGCGGTCGTTCTGTTAGTTTGAAATGCATTGGACTATGTTTTTTTGAAGAGGAAGCAAGTTTATACAAGAATAATAACGAATGCATTGATTGGGGTTTAATCTTTGTGTGTTACTATTTTAGAAGGATACAGTTAACGTTCCTTTAAATGTAAGTTAATTGTAGGTTTCATAAATAGAATTTCTAACTACGTGGTCAAAGTTAGCCATTTGAACTTTATAATTTATTTATATGAAAGGTTCATATAAGGTGTATAGATGTGAACATGTAGGCTCTCCTGAAAAAATGGACTCATAACCTTTCCTGACTTGAGATGCGTTTTGTATTAGTTAATGCCTGTTTGGTGATGTGTTTTATACGTATTTTTTACATAACCGGTAAGATTAGCTAAGAGCCCTTCTTCCCTTAAATAATTAGGAGTAGCACTGAATGAAAAGCTGAGGGAATATTTAACTGAAAGGTGTGCCCCCTTATCACGACGGATAAATGGAGAGGTTCACCAGATAGTGACTTTTTTGGTATGTGTATTAATGGAAATGTGTTTTTTGTTTTTTTTGCAGACTGCGGTCCTCGACACAGTCGAATCTGTGGCATGGCGTCCCAAAATAACACTGGTAAACCTGCACTTATTTCTCCCTTTCAGAGGCGTGACAAAACTAACTAGAAGGCGTATAGCTGTATAATTGTAATATTTGGATGTAAATTAAAATGGCCTTTTCTGTCGTTGCAGATTTTATTCCACTGTCTGAGGAGCAGTTTGACTTCGACGTTTTGCTTTCCGCTTCAAGGTTTGGTTTGTTCACTGTTGAGTCTGTTAAATCTTCTTTCATGCAGTCTTGCCCACAGCTGGCTGACAAAATGCCCAAAGAACATTAAAAGCCATACTAAACTGGAAATAATGATGAATTTTATAAATTTAAAAAGAGGTGCATGCAGTAGTATTTTCAGTTAATATCTTTACTAGACTCTTTTCTGATCTTAAGAACTGATAATTTAATTAATGTACTGCTTAAATTCTCTTCCACCTCATAGCATGCATTTCTTTGCATTCTTACTGTATGCTTGTTCTTAGGATTTGACTTGTGTAGGTCAAAAGCCTCTGAGATGTAATTGTAAGCCATCTTTGCTTGTAGCGGTGAGGACGATGATGAAGATGAGGTTTTCCTGGGTCCGGTCAAACACAGGGAGAAATGCATCTCTGTTGGGATTGAAACACGCACGCAAAAGGACACCAGCAGCGGACATTCACTGGGCGAGGAGCCAAGCTGGAGTCCTCTGGCAGAGAATAACTTCATAGAGATCTCGAAGGAGGCCCATCTGCTAGCCCAGCAAATTGAGACGAGTAGTTTGGTCAGGCTGGCAGTAGAGGATGATGCCTCTAAAACTGCTGACGGCCAACAATTGGCAAAAGAAACGTTTGTGGAAGACTCCCGAGAAAAACTTGGCCTCTTTGGCAAGGCAGATCCTGCACTCAGTCCTATCAAACGAGAAACCTTCTGCGTCCAGGATAGTCCCATGAAAAAGCTGCCCCCGGCCATTCAGCATCGCCTCCTGAAGGCAGGAAGAACTGCTAGCCCTACTGGGACATCGGTCAGCACCTCCAGCCCGGTGAAGACGTGCAAAGTACAGCCCAGGAGCACTCTGAGGATGAAAGCAGCCTTACCCCAAACTGGGGTGCTTCCCAGCAAACTGGCAGCTCCAGGAAGAACACTGATATCTATGAAAACAAAACCTCCACCTTCAGACAAGAACAGACTTGCACCCCTGGTGAAGGTGTTAATTTCTTCCTGTTGTTTAACATTTTACATTAATGCCTTGGCAGCGTTTCCTGATGTATGAACTATCCTTGAGTGTTTCTTCTGTTGACGACTCTAGTCTATGAGGTTGCAGACATGCAATATCCCCATGTTAGAAATTTAAAAGTAAATGGAAGGTAGTTGAGGTGACATTACATGACACAATTATACAGTGTATTGATTCTCTCTGATCCCGTGTCCTTAGACATGAGTCATTTTACTCTGCATGGCCTAACCCAGTCTTTCTCAAACCATTCTTTGGGGACCCCAGATGATCCACAAACGTGGGAGTCCCTGAGGACTGGATTGAGAAACGCTTCCTTAACCAATGCATTTTGTAACGTGAAAACCGAGGCATCTGTGAAAAGCTTAGTGCTGAGCTGCTTTTCTAGGCTAAGCTGGGACTGCAGCGGAGCCCCCGCAGCCGACCCCTTAGTGCAGCCAGCTCCTCTGAAGACCTGCTGTCTGACTCCGCCAGCGTAGCCTCTGATGTCAGTGACTGCTCTTTCAACATCTGCCAGCCGGCAAAAAGGACCTTTCCAGCTCTGAGGAAGGTACGGAGGGGTCGTTCAAAGAGCTTGCTGCCTAATACGCTAAAGTAGGTAGGACACTCTTATTAGTCTGTAGATAAGCATGTAGTATGCACTAGATGAAGAATTGTTTTTGTGTCACGTAAGCATTGGGAGGTCTTATTCTTGAAGAGCATTGAATAGCTAGCATGGAAATGAAGACATTTTGTTTGTAAATGCTACTTCCCTATTAAGTCTGGACACCAGAGACAAGTTCCTATGAAGGCTCAAGCGCTGTACAGCAAGATTGAAGATGGCAGGAAGACCTCGTCATCCTCCTCCTCAGTCTCCAGTTTGAATTCCAGTCTGTCTGCCTCTCCCATGGGCAAAGGTAATTTATCTCTGGAGAATACTGCTGTTGGAGGGGAGGGGGGGTTCATTTGTCACAAGTCCGAATAGCCTCAAAGGTGAAATGTTCTCCTTGATTTCTGCAGGCAAGCTCAACACATCCTTGAACTTGAGTGTGAATGGCACAAGGGCCCGAATGCCTTCAGGTGTCAGCAGACTGCTGAGCTCTGGGGTGCTGGGCAAGAGCCAGACTTCACCCGTTGTGGTCAAGAAGGCTGTGGAGCTGCAGCCTCGGCAGGCCAAGGCTACCCCAGTGAAGAAACTGGGGAACACCCCTCAGCACCCGATGTCCAGGCGCCTTTCAGAGAGGTCCGCCTCGCTTCCCAGCATCCCCGGGACCTCCAGCAGTGCTGTCAAAGTCAACCCCAAACCTAAATGCATTGTTCCCCCAACTCCAACGGGTCAGTTCAAGGGACCACAGAGGTCAGAAGGTGAGGATTGTCTAATCAGCCAGCTGTCCCAATACTTGACTCTGTAATTCATCAGATCAGTGTTCATGTGTATTTTCAATCATATCACATGATGCTGTCCACAAAGTAACATTAAATAAGTCTTTGTCTTAATCTATGGTAGTTCCATGCCCTGATCCATCAAAAACTGTGAAGCCAGGAAAGTTGATGTCAGCTTACAGTCTTGAAAGGTAAGGGAATGAAATTAATCTGATGAAGTGCCCTACTGTGTAAGGTTCTTCCAGATGCTATTATAGAAAATTTCCACTCCATGGGAAATTAAGATGAGGAATTTTGGAAATTCTTCAACGGAAATATATGGGAGTTAAAATTCCCAGAATTTTGTAACCCTAGCTGTGCTATCCTTAGGTGCTAACAGTGTAATCTTTTTCAGCCTTAATCAGAATCCAGGTGCTCCAGAAGTGCCCCAGACTCCTGGAGGACTCGGGCCTGCGCAGTCCAAGTTGAGGCGAGTCTCTGCGCTGCCCACTCCAGTGAATCGACGGGTCTCGGGGATCCCTACGCTGACCCCCAAAAGCCTAACACGGCCTGGCAGGCTCAGCCAGGCCAGTGAGAGAGAGCTTCCCGCCTCTGTGGGGAGGGTCAGCCGGGAGAGGTGAGACAAGGCCACAGGAGGCTCTCTCCCATGGAAGGAATATTTGGCAAAATATATTTTTTTCAAGCAGGATTTTGATCTTATCACAATTCTTTTTCATGTTCATTTTTAAGACTTGCTTAACAGTACAACCAAACTAATTCCCCTTCTTTAAATAGCCCTATATAGTAATACAACCTAAAACAAAATAACGGCATAGTCTTTACGGTGTTTTCTTTTGATGCGGTTAAAAAGGTTTGTCATGTTGCCCTCCGACGTGCAAACCTTTTCTTTGCAAATTCTGCCAGCAACTGTTTGCAATGTCTGATTTCGATAATTGAAACAAATTCCATATTAATGATGTCAAATTCTTTTAAGGGACCAACTCCTCCATGATATCCATGTCATTATGTTGGCAATTACTGAACGTGTTGCATGTTGTATGTTGTGACAAGAGCATGAATGGCAGAGAGGAAAAAATCCAAGGCACTGTCCACTGTTTGCTATTACTGTCATTGGTGTGTCAAAACTTTGGCCGACAAAACAGCTTAAGATGCGTGTATGAGCCATAGAACAGCAACTGAATGTGCACTGTAGCACGATGCTAATGATCGCTCCATAAAGGCAAATGGTGGAGACTTTTTAATCATCCGTGATCTAATTTTGTTAAATTGCACATCTCTAGTCTCCTAGACCTCTTAAAGTCCTGCTAGATGCTGGTAAACAGTGGATGTGACACGTCAGCGATAAGGCAGCAATGGCATGCAATGTGTACACTAGTAGCCTACTGTTTTGTCTAGAAATTGGTAATAATAAATCATTTTATTATTTCAGGCTAGCAGACTGTTATGGGTTCGGATTAGGGGTGTCCAAATATTATTCATGAAATTTCACATTTCCAACCCCAACCCTCTCAAATGTGAAAGGGTTGCTGTACATTAATATTGGTGTTTGACTGTGCTGCTAGTTGATATTTTATAATTTCTAAATTTAACTTCTGTTGACCCTGAGAAACAGACATTTGAATCCGTTTCATTTCTGCATCACAGTTGTTTTCCCACAATCCTTTTCTGACACTAGCCCAGTGCCACAGATGATTCAGAGGTTGAGCTCCCAGGAGCCAGATTGTCTTCCCAGCAAAGAAACCTTTGACTCAGCCCAGCTGGAGCCCTATTCCCTGTCCTTCTCCCTGGAGGACGAGGCCCCGGGTGCTGTGCCCACCCCAAACTCCCCAGAATGCGCTTCTGAGCCGATGGCGGAGTGTCCCGCCAAGCTCAGTCCACGGGACACAGACCCCGCCAGCCCAGAGGGGAGCAGAGAGGTGCCTCAGAGTGATGCTGAAAAGACGCCTGAAAGTGATGAGGTAATGGCCCAGGCCAGCTAGACAATGATGGTGGGCTAAGCAGGCGTGACCATTCGCTGTTGGTAGTATATTCTCGGTTAATCGGGTGGTGCGACTGCATTCCCAGGTTTTGCTTGTGGATGCTCCAGCCCCTGGGTTGAAAATGGAAGAGCGACTTCTTATTGACCTCTCAAACACCCCAGACCTTATTAAGACAGCACCAATTAAGCCCCCTAGTGGACAGGTAAGAGTATTGCTTTTATTATTCATTTTTAATGTAAAAATTGTGCTCCGTACTCCAGTGTGTGTGTAAATGGGTTTTCTTCCTCCAGTTAATCGATCTGAGTTCTCCGTTAATAACCTGGAGTCCAGTGGACAGGAAGGAAAATGTGGACAGCACTCCTCTAATCAACCTGTCATTTTAATGGATGTGTCTAACATTTGTTTCAATATTAAAATAAATGAAATATACTGTAACAACAATGTGTTAAAGAAATTCTGAAGGCTAGAAGATTTCTGTGAGAACATGTAGTAGTAATGTCATATTTTAACAATTACGTGTCATTTTGAATGATTAGTGGAATGTGTCTAAATCCATTATTTCATGTCTGATGTTGCATACCTGTATTGTATATGTTGTCTAGATTTTTCTTCCTTTGAAAATTATTTACAAATAAATGCTGATTCAATTTAAAACAGTGTGACAGTGATTTTTTTTCTGAACTTATGAGAAATGGGGGGGGGGTCAAACTTCACCTTAATGGTTCTGTTCCCTCCGGGGGGGTGATGCTGGTGGTAATTTCAGAGGTGTCTATGACTGCAGTGTGTCGGCTATTAGCATGTGCTCCACAAACCATCTGCAGAGCCAGCGTGGTTCCTGGGTCAGATACAAGGAAACGGTTGTATGTGCTCATTTATTTCAATGTGAATATACAGTCTTACTGTATCAAGATGGTATAAGAAAGAGGATAAAATTTGTAATACATCTCCAACATTGTAAATTCTAAAATTCATAATTTGGTCTAACAAGGTACTTTTGTCCAAATACACATTTCAGCTTGCTCTGAGTTGGGCAAGAGGAGCATCAGTTTTTAATAATACTCCTGATCAGAAGTTTGGCTTGAAAGTGACACATTGACATTTGTAGCACAGTTAATCTTGCTGTAAGGTCAGACACACTGTAAGGAAGTCATACATATTTCAGTTTCTTCTGAATAATGTATAAACAGACAACGGGCAGTTTGTTCTGGTTCGAATGAACCACTGGTGTTAACTTACAGCTGAACGACAATACTGCCACGCACCCTCTTCAGCATTTTTAACGCAGTACTAATCTGTTCTCTACCGTTACCAGCCCCCTGTGTATATGCACGCTGTATTTGGGGGGGGGGGAAACTTCCCTTTTTGAATTTGAAGTTTATTCCTCAGCTCTTGTCCGTATAAGAATTATTTGTTTCTTGCTCGATAAACCCTTCTACAAAAAGAAATAAATGCAAAAAATGCAACAAAAAAGCAAGTCTTGGCGTATCAGCCATTTATAAAGGCCATTCCCATATTTTTACAAACATACTTTTCATAAATAGAAGTTCTACACCTGGCGAATCACTTGACAGGTAAGTGAAAGTGCAGCGGAACGCAGGACGGTCCTGCAGCGCGGGCCGTGTTTCGGGAGGGACGGTATAGTCACGCGGACGCTTAAACATGGCGGCCTCCATCAAGGGTGTCGTGCAGCATTGATTCACTGTTGACATGAGCACGTGTAGCTAGATTCGTGCTTTTCGAGTGGCTGTGACAACCATGGGCGTTGTGAGACACGTCGTGTGTGCCTTGTCAGGAGGCGTGGACAGTGCCGTAGCGGCTCTTCTGCTCAAACGCACAGGTAGTTTGGTCTCATAACACCGGAGATTGCCTACGACCGGTTTGTTATTTACAGGCAATTTTTGTTGACGTCAAGGAAACAACTGAAATATGCATGCTTTTAGCAGTACTGAAATTAATACAGCGTGATCTAACAGCACTGACATTGGGGATGACTGACATTGTTTTTAGGGTACCATGTAACAGGAGTGTTCATGAAAAACTGGGATTACCTTGAGGAGAGAGGCGTCTGTACCTCCGAGCAGGACTGTGAAGATGCCTACAAAGTGTGTCAGATACTAGACATGCCTTTTCATCAGGTGTCTTTTGTCAAGGAATACTGGAATGAAGTCTTCAGGTGACGAGTCTTAATGTTCAGAGCCACAAGTTACTTCCACGACTATATGCCAGTTCCGTAAAAAGGCTCAGTGAAGCACATGTTAGCCGGTACTTGCTTATTATTATTATTATTATTATTATTATTATTATTATTTTACAGCTATAGAGACAACAATAATGTCAAAAGATTGTTTAATTACAATGGCAGGTGTTTGCTTTGGATATTAAAATGTGTTTTGGTTGTAAACACTTGATATAATAATAGTGTCAGCATCCCATGTTTGTCGTTTCATATAGATATGGCCAAATGAAGCTCCATGAACCATTGGCTAGCACTAGTTTGATATATTAATACAATAAGCTTTTTAAGAATATCTCATTTTATCTCTGTTTGCAGTAACCTTTTAAAAGAGTACCAGAATGGCAGGACACCCAATCCTGACATATTATGCAACAAGCACATTAAGTTCAGTCACTTCTTCCAATACGCCATCGACAACTTGGGTAGGTGGAGCTGACATCCTGTCATCTACCTGCCTCGAAAATTAGTGCTCTTCAACTGTATTGTTATAATAGCCCATCCTTACTTTCTCTTTGGAAGCTGATAAATTCAGGTGTAATTAATGTGACTCCCCTTGGTGCACACAGGTGCTGATGCCATGGCGACAGGCCACTACGCCAGGACGTCCCAGGAGGATGATGAGGTCTTTCAGCAGAGACACACCCCCCGTCGGCAAACTCTATTCAGGGATCGGTTTGAGATCAGAAATCGTACGCAGATTTCCTTTTAATTTCCAATTATTTAGCACAATCCTTTCCTTTATTTGCTTGGCACCACACTTTCACTTTGGCTCTTTTAGGGCTAAATTTCATTAGGGTTCTTAGTCCTACACCTTAGAAACAAATTTAATTGATTTATTCAAGACTGATTGACATCTAATGTACAGCATAATAATGCACCTGTCATATTTGTGTATTGAGTTTTCTCATTAATTTCCTGCTGTCTTTCTCAAAGCGGTAAGGCTGTATCAGGGAGCAGACATCTTTAAGGACCAGAC
>JAODUD010000062.1:25483171-25499680 GCA_026784285.1 Stomatorhinus walkeri
GTGTGTACGGCCTTTTCCCCGTGTGTACGGCCTTTTCCCCGTGTGTAAGGCCTTTCCCTGTATGTACAGCCTTTCCCAGTGTGTAAGGCCTTTTCCCTGTATGTACAGCCTTTCCCAGTGTGTAAGGCCTTTCCCCGTGTGTAAGGCCTTTCCCTGTATGTACAGCCTTTCCCAGTGTGTAAGGCCTTTCCCTGTATGTAAGGCCTTATCCCCGTGTGTGCTCCATCTATGCTTCTCCTGCAGTCCTATGCCACACATTTAGGCTAATTGTCATCTCTAAATTGCCTGCAGGGGTTAGGTATGTGCATATGTGTGCCCTGCATTGGCCAGCCTCCTGTCCAGGGTGAGCCCCAGCCTTCTGCCCGATGCTGTCTGGGATGAGCTCCAGACTCCCCTGCAACCCTCTTCCGGATAAACAGGTGGAAGATCGACTCAGACATTACACTGTATTCCTTTTTATCCCAGAGTATTATTATGAGTTATTATTCGGAAGTGTTTATGGATTTTTTTTAATGTAATGAATCAACTACAAACAAAAGTTTTGTTTTAGTTACACTAATGGTATTTTGAGCACAGAGAAATATTTGAGCTTGAAGTTGGCACAGGCTGATTGAATAACAGACCCTGGCCCCCACCCCCATCCTGTCCCTGGCACCAGTGAGCCATGTTGATAGTCTGAAATGTTTCCTACACCTAAGACTGGGATCGGCGGCCCATTAGTCGCGCCGTACTCAGGTGCCCCCACCTGCACACAGGAAGGTGTACAGCTTAGCTATATGCTTGCCCCAGCCAGCCACTATGCAACGAATATACGATTAGAGTGGTCATGAATTCTGCATGACTCGATTTCATCCAATTTTCCTATTCGGATGAATAAACTGAGACCACGATTCCTTCACGTTAAGAATATCGGCTCTGTTTTTTAACAGAACACCTGAAAAGGGGCTCCGGCCCTCTCACATGGCAGACTGCAGCACAAAATTAGAGGTCGTGTGATAATTCGTCAGAGGACAAAGGTGACAAAGACCACCAGTTTGAACCACAGATACTGATGTATATTAGTATCCGGGGATTGCTTATTTATACTAGCAACCTCAGTGCAGTGGATCTCAGAAATTGCCTGAGTACCCAAAAATAGATGAGGAGAGGACTGAGGGAGAAAGGCAGGCCAAAGCAGGGCAGATCAAACGTAGGCCTACTGGTCCCAGGAGCTTGTATCCTAAAGATACCAGACCTGAAGATGACACAGACAATAATTTGGTTGTTTTGGTTCAGAATTAATACATCTTGGTACCACAAGAACCAGTAAGACCCACAGAGTGCGAATTTGAATTTCGATTTGCATTGTTACGCACAAGGGTACAGATTCGAGTTATGATCCATGACTTCGCAGAGACACATATCGGGACTTTGATGCCTACATATCAGGGTTATTCACCTGCAGGAATTATGTTTCTGTCGACTGAACACTAAGGAACAAGACAGTCACCAGGCTGAGCAGCAGACAATAAAGAGGCGAACTTTCTAGATCGGCTGAAATTAAGCCAAGAGAAGAGAGCTTTCCTCATTCTGGAAACAGGCTGAATTGAGACAAACTGAGCTGTATGGTTTAATCATATGAATATGGATTGAAGCCTGATACACCCACTTCAGGACGTTAAAGCAAGCTCAGGGAAGTTTTCCTTGTTTTCTGAGGGCAGAAACAAAAATGATGAATTGGTTCAGAGAGATAACCAATCAGATTACAGAGGAGGTGGGTCCAAGGAACTAGAAGAGAACCAATCGAATGTCTCAGTACCCCCTCCTCTAGTTGCCTGGATCATTTTTCTTTCTGCCTTCGGAACATTTTTCTGTAAGTAAAACTCTGGTGAGCTTAAACCAGAATTGATACACAGCCAGTCCCCCATTTACAGATGAGATCTGTTCCCTTGATCTATCTTTAAGTCAAATTTATAGGTTAGTCAGAAGACGTACATACAGTTCTTATTTAATATCAGTTAGTCAAATGTTTGTCTTAGTTATATACTATATATCTTACTTTTCTATGTATATAAAACACTTTCAAATACACTAATACATCTAACACAAATGTAATAAAAATTAAATAATAATAATAATAATAATAATAAAACAAAAGTACATACAGAACTGTACTGTACCTTAAGCCAACAAACCCATGACCATCAGCAAAGTAGCGTGAGTTTTTAATATAATGTGCTTTATGGCAGCCTGCTCTTAAGTACAAGTTGTCCATGAGTCAGATGTTGTTATGCCAGCGACTGCCAACAGTGTTAGCATGGCCTGCCCTGAGGCCAGGGAGTGGCTGTGAATTCTTCATGACTTGTCCTTCAGTAATAACTTCGGTAGTTCCTTAGTAGTTCCTCTAATAGTTCACAAAGGTTTACAGAATTAACCGACACAGTAACAAATATCATAACTGCTGCAGATAATCGATCTACCACGAGAGAATGGGCTGCAGTAAACTAATTTTCTGGTAGGTTTACTGTATACAGAAATTGAAAAGACTGATGACAAATAATACAAACATTTTCTTACCTTGAACACATGAACCAAAATCAGAACTAATTTTAATGTCCCAGATGATCTAAAAATAATCTGAAGCACCAGTCTAAAACCAGATTAAGGCACTCAGGTGTAAAACATCTTACTGGCGTGAAAAAAAGGCTTTGTTAGTAGTTCCTGCCTGAGGTTATTCCTCTGGGAGCTACAATTTGAGTACAATCAATGATGCCTATCATACTATGGTGTCAAGTTCAGGGTTAAGCAGATGCTTATCTAGCTGATCTGGAGTGTCAGGGTTAGTATTTGAGATGACAATTTTTTAGTCCATTAAGACACAATCAAATCAGGATGCACCTGCATAATTAGATGACCTGGAACTAAAACGATTATTTCCGTGATGTAGCATTTAGGCTGTTTTCTAGAAGCCAGTATACGATTTTAATGCACACTGGATATAACTGAGACAATGACAAACCAGTCAAACATGTTCCTGAGGCACTGATTAAGCCAAAGGGCATGACTAGATATTTAAAATGTCCATTGCTGGTAAGTGAGAATGCCTTCCACAGAACCCCTACTTTGACTTTATGATGGATGTACTCTGAATATCTAACCATAGATACATTAGCTGATGAAACCTGGTCACTATGTCTTAGAATTAGCAGTAGATAGGTTTCTGTTCATAAAGGTGAAGCACCTTCTAGTCAATGTAAGACCAGAAGCCCCATCTTCATTACCTATTAAGAACAATCCCATTCCCACTGGTGAGGTTTTCAATTATATTTTTGATTATACTCCATCACAGTCTGAGACTCTATTGAGAGGAGGTAACTATGGCTGTTAAGAAGTGTAAGGGAGCTTCAGACTCAATGTCTCTGTGCCCTGAAGCCAAGTCAGGTTAATTCAATCAGGTTATGGTACTGTAAGTCTTTGCAACTAAAAAAACAGGTTGTCTCCTGTAAAACCCTCTAGAGTATCAAGAGAGCATCAAGTAGAGTACCAAGTAGAGTACCAAGTAGACCCTCCCAGATCCCTTCAGCTTTTCCTCCGAGGATAAAATGTATAGGGAAAGTAATTTTTTTCTTAGCAGCCCTAAATGTCCAACCAATGAGATATCAAGTTTATAATTGACCCTGAATGACGACAGGTTTGAGGTAAGAGGTTTTCATAACCCAAGTGGAAGCTTTCAGGACACAGAAATTTTGAAGGCTTTTCTAGGGGAAGATTCCAGGCCGACATGGAGTGTTTCCCAACCGGAGAAGACATAATAGCAGTATGTATGTAAGGGTCTTTTACTGCTTAGCCACAGACAATTGATGGTCTAAATTTGTGAATTGGCTGAAACAGATCCCAGCTATCAAGGCTCGGATGCTCAAACAAGGTCAGAGTTCGTTAAAGTTTACCCAAATGGAAAGGGTTAACTCAAAATCCCCAAAAAACTAGGTCACAGTAAGGAAATGCTGTCTGGAACAAGGCTCTCATGTACAACTCTTATTTATACAGCAACCTGGAAATTACATGCTGGCAACTGAAAAAATGATGAGATATACATATAATATAAACCTCCAGTGATTGTAGATTTTTCTGTTTTAAAACAATAAACCAGGAAATATCCAAGTCTTTCAGAAATCCATACTAAGTGACAGCAATTTCCTGCAGAAACTTAGAGAGCAATATGAAAAAAGTCATTTACATGATGAAGAGCCAGCAATAATTTGAATTTAATAAGTATATAGTTCCAATTTTAGATCCAATTAATTAAAAGGGTGCAGTTATAGTCTTTGGTATTTGATTTTGTAGCTCTCCCTCATGAGCAGTACTAGTGTCACTATGCAAATCCTCTTTGTGACTTATATTTGACATTACCAGACTGCAGTTTAAAACTCAATTTCTGAGTAATCATTTAACAACTGTTAAGAGCTGAAAAGAAACTCATTACAGCCATTCAATCTAGTCAAGTAAAATTGGCATGCAGTCTATCCAGTTTCAATCAGGACAGATTGTGTTCTTTGGCTGAACTCCTGAACAAAAATGGTATGTGATTCTCCTGCTTAATAGTCTTTTATATTCATCTTTGACACGAGCATGTAAAATGCTGGTAAGTGAGAACTGGAGCATAACGGTTTTGCCCTCTACTGCACTGCTATTGGAGATTGAGTCTTTGCTGGATAGGTCTTACTTCCTGGTGTTGAAATCTAGGGGACCAGCACTACTACAGAGAGGGAGGCACTGTTTGTCTGGGTTGTTGGGGGGTCCAGAGCCTATCCCGGAGGTGCAAGGCAGCCAGGGCAGAGCACCCAGAGGAACCCCACGACGATACAGGGAGAACATGCAAACTCCACATAGATGGAGCCATGGCAGAGACTCAAACCCTGGTCCTAGACATGTGAGGCGACATTACTGCACTGCCCTATGGAGATCATACCATAAATTATTAATCACATACAAGAGGAGGAGTCATGAATAATATTAGCAATAAATGAGGTTCTTTGTTGGAGTGAATCCAAATGATCTCGGTGAATGCCTACAAATCTAATTCACCCAGTAATTACTGAACGCACAACAGATGCTGAAAACTGAACCCGGAAAATTAAGACTCGCAATTTTCGGCTAAAGATGAATCTTCCCACATTTCACACTTGTCGGCATGGCCTGAGTTTCAGATGGATGTTACGGCAATTCCACCAGGGAACCAATGACTATGTTTCAGTTTATTTCAGTCACTAATCCACCAGAATCACTGCAGGCACTCATACTCACTTCTATAGTAATCACATTTTCTGATTCTCCCACATCTCCAACTTGAAACCCTGCGATCGGAAATGGACTCTGTCATCCTTTTCGTATACCTATGCATGACTTCCCTCCTTATAGCATTCCATCTGATCAGCTTAGCCCTTGATTGTAGAGGCTCACTACCTGACTTTATATAATTTCCCTTTCTAAAACACCACTTTCGTTACTATTGATAAGCAAATAGTTTGCTGCATTCTAGCAATTCAATATGTTTTGCTTTACTATACATTTCCTGTTGTATGATTCGGTTTATCTGAATCCACACTTGGATGCCTTTTGATGACACAAGCATATTGTAATTACTTAAACCCCCATTGTAGCCCATGGCGATAGAGGGGTCAGTCAGAAAGAAAAAGATGTGCAGGACGTGTACTTTAGGAAAGAACCCGAGAGTCACGCGCTTCAGAGGAAGTAAGTTCATAGATGATTCTTCCGAGAATGTGGTGCTAAAGCAGTTTTTCCCGGTTGTGCAGCATAAATCCTTTAGCTGTGCCTTTACTGGTCCTTCCTGCCTGATTGTTTTATAAGTATCCAATGCTGGTAAGTATCCAATGCTGGTAAGTATCCAATGCTGGCAAGTATCCAAGGCCAAGACACAGTGGAGAATGTCCACGAAAACTAAAATGCACACTTAGGCACACTTAGTAAAAAACATTCATGATGCAAATGGTACAATGTGTTACACCTTTTGATAAATACTTATAGCCATGCTTATAATGTTTTATGAATGCATTATTATTATTTGCTATTAATGTGTTTATAAATTATTAAAAACACAACCTTAAGTGTTACCAAAATATCTTTATTGTTCATTGGCTTGATCTTACACACAATAGGAGAAATATACTCTCTCACTGAGGTAAATTTGCTCAAAGAAATACAAGAAAATCAGTCATTTTTCTCACAATTGTGTCACAACTATTCACACCTCAGCATTTAATATTTTGTGACAAGAAAACAGTGCTGAGTCTTCTCTAGCACTGCCCCTCCATACAAAATCTTTATGGTCTGACATCAGCAGAAGCTTTGTGTGTGTGGAGGTGATGTGTAATTGTCATTTTGGAGACTTGATAACTTGTCCAACTTTGATTTTTGGGGAATATTTTGCTTATTGAAACCTCTGTGTGTGAAGGAAAAGCAGGTCTGTGTCCACGTCAAGCAGATGCATCACGGATAAAATTGCACAGATGCATATCAGATTAAATATTGCTCGAATAGTAAAAGTGGAGGTTTTCAAGCTTGCTACTTTTTATAGCAATTATGTGATTTGTGTGGATCAACAGTCTTTTGTATCATTTGAGTATTCTCCAGGCTTGCTTATGTTCATGATTAATGGAAGGGGTTTGGCCAGTGTGATACCTCATAATTGTACCACTTAAAAGTTCGTAAAAAAACTCAGGCATGCTTGTGAAAGGTGAAAAAGGAATTTGAACATATGTTAATTAGATCATGTTCGTGAGAATGTTTAGGAGTGCCAATAATTATGTTTTATGATGATTTTTAAAAATATATGAGAAGGCTATATCACCCAGACTTCTACAGTTAGATTTGTTTAATGACCGGTTTAGAGAATAATATTTAGTGAATAAAATTTTGTCAAGGATGCCAATAATTATGAAATGCACTGTGTTTTAGCTGTGAAGAGTCCCTGAATGAAAAACCACACTAATGTACAAATCTGTGTTACGGCCTTTAAATAAATTTCCTTTTTAAAAACCTAATATGGGTCAAGCCTATTTTACTTGGCTATACAAAATTTGTTACATTTAAAACAAAATAGAAAATCCAGCTGAAAAAAAGTAAAGCGTTCTATGGTATTTTTTTCCCTCAAAATGTAGGTGCTGTAAAAATTTTAAAGATATTTTTAAGCTTTCTAAAACACATTTTTTTATGTTTGACACCATTTCATAATTTAATCTGTAAGGCTGGGTCACTTACTCACCTGCAGTAGTATAATAAGGACCCTAAAACAAAATGTTATCTAAATAATTCTAGTAAATTAATCTTCTAATTTTTAAAACAATTTTATATAAATTCTTTACTACATATATTATCAAGCAGCACTGTAGGATGTCTTCTATTAAGGGGCATATAAAACTGAAGGCATCATTGAAGGAAAAGATGGCATGGAATTGTTTTTGTTTCTGGGAATGTCAGAGGGACATTTTGGTTATATCAGGGGCAGGTGTGTAGCTAGAAATTCTGCCCCCCCTGTCACGCCCTGTCCGTTGGAGCCTCGTGTGTGCCACGCCCCCCTTGCTCCCTATGTTCAAACCTGATTGAAACCACCTGTTGTACTTCCGTTTGATTGTATTCCGCTGTGTCTTATTAGTTCCCTGTTAGTCTTTTGTATTTAGTCTGTGTCTGAGTTCATATCCCCAGATCTGTCATTGTGATGTCTTGTGGCTTTTCCCCGTCCGTCTGTTCGCTTAAATAAACCCCGTTTCCCTGGAGATTCCTGCTTCGTTGCCTTGTTTACCCGACGCCGCTCGCATCCAGGCACGCTGCACCCACCCGCAACGTGACACCGCCCCCTCCCCCCCGCCGGTAAAATGTCACCTTGGGCCAGCCCCTCATCGAAAAATATACCTAAAGTGGTGCTGGGAATGTACTGAGAGCATAAATAAAATATTCCCTGACCATATGAATTGTAATCCTTTTGTATTAGGGGGTGTCTGTGAAGTGCTGGACCTCCTGAATAACCTATGTGATTATGTATGCCTCTCTGGTGGGACTGAACAATACCGAATATCGCCTCCCCTCAGATGAGTGTCCCAGAAGGCCTTGTTAGCAACATCAGCCATTTCAAGCCGGCAGGACATCACTTACCTGCCATGGACAAAGATAAACTCCTTCACCATGACTTCCGGTTTAAATGTTTACAAATAATTAAGGAAATTATTAATTGTGATTGACAGCTTTTATTTGCTCTTTTGCAGCAAATTAATGGAGCCTTATTTTACAAATGTAGCTAAAATATTAAATGAAATGATGGTATACAGGACTTCAATGATAATAGTAATGTTAATTCATGGCTACTCTAAATCTTAGCCTCCTGGTAACTGCGAAAGGAACAATATTCACGACAAATATTAAACTACACTGATTTTTGAACCAGACTTGTAGCTGCACTGCATTGATGCACTGATTTTTGTAGCTGCACTGCATTGATGCACTGATTTTTGTAGTTGCGCTGCATTGATGATGTCCTGGATGCGAATGCAAAAAACATCTCGGGGCTTGTGCCGAGCGAACCGAAGACGCTCCCTTGGAGTCGGCTGCACTAGACAGATGGTTACTTTGAAGGTGTCAGACTCTCCGTCGTGTAGCAGATGTCAGTGAGGCTTCTGTCACCGCTTGTCCTGCTGCCGGCTGCCGTTCTGTTTCGTCTCTTGTAGTAAGATACCGTCACCATCTAATTAATCGCACGCTTAAGGCCCTAGTTGCCCCATAGAGACATGCCCCATATCACCTCAGCACTCCCCTACAACATTTCCTACAACATGACCCAGCTCTAGGCTTTGAGGTTTTTTAAGGTTGTGTAGACACACTGCTGTGCTATTTGTAAAAGGGATCTACCACACATATGAATTGGACCGTACCTAGATGCACTTATATATGACCATATTCTGGATCCATTTGTACAGCCTGCATGTCACAGCAAGATTCTTAGATTACACAGAGTAATCAGATCATACTGCGTTCATTGCTGTGAAACACATTAAAATCATATATTTCTAGGATATCAAACATCATGTCATATCACCAAAGCCCCTTTAATTGGTACACCTGCTTACTAATGCAACCAGCAAAGTCCTGCAGTAAATCATGTGGTTGTAATCGAATACATTCAGTACACAGACAGGGTCAGGAGGTTTAGTTACTGTTTGAGTAAACACAAGAATGGCTAAGTAACCAAGACATGGCCAAATGTATTTTAAACATGATATGGTTGTTGGTACCACATGTGGTGAAAAGGAGCTCAATACTTAAGGACGGGTCCTCTGAGTGTAAAATGTCGTATATCTGTTGCGTGGAAATGTCACGCTCATTACTGTGCTATTTTAATTTCAGGGTGGCATAAAATCTTGGGAGTGCAATACTATGACTCTTCAAGATTCTTAACTCGCAGTGGCTTTGCATTTTCTGACAACATTTGCAGCACTGGTCATGAAATATACAGCAACACATAATAACAGGCTACCAGGTGCCATTCTCCACCAGTATGTCAGCTTAATGAGCCCTTTTGTGGCTAAAACATCATGCATGCACATCAGAGGGCACAGTTCCACATTCAAGCTTTGCAAATTTCGACCACCCCGTTATTGATCCAGTGCAAGTCTAATGCCACAATGCTGCGTTTGGCATTGTATGAGTTCGATCAGATATGGTTTTTACTGAGTAAAAATGTATATCTAGCATTGCGTGAGAGGAATGCACTTCTAAGACCTGTTAATGGGACACTTAAACCTGAAGAACACTGGAGGTTCCTTGACGAAGCCCTCTCAGATGAGGCAGCCTATTCATTTAGAATTAATCACTGGAGTCTAAGATGGACCTTATCGTATTCTGGCATGCAGCAAAGTGTGATGGGCCACACTTTCTTTCAAAAAGCAGCTCTTCTTTGATACAGCAGCTGGATGTAAAGACAGGAACGGATTTATGGCATAAAAAACAGCTCAACACTTCACACTTGAGTCATTTATATATATTAATCTTGCTAGAGTATTCAGTTACATGACCCAGAAAAAGGACATAAAAAGCAACGCCTGTTGCCCCTCTGCAAACCCAGCCTAGGCCTGTCCATGTGACCATGATATGAAGGCGTTCCACATGAAGATGACATGAAAGCCGGCTCATCGGAAAATCTCCTGCTACACAGAGAAGATGAGAGGCTGCCTTTGAAGCTGAATGCCGTTTGTTAGGGGGATAACGCAGCACAGTCGCCTCTCTGTTAGGGGGATAACGCAGCACAGTTCCTCTCTGTTAGGGGGATAACGCAGCACAGTCGCCTCTCTGTTAGGGGGATAACGCAGCACAGTCGCCTCTCTGTTAGGGGGATAACGCAGCACAGATCCTCTCTGTTAGGGGGATAACGCAGCACAGTCGCCTCTCTGTTAGGGGGATAACGCAGCACAGTTCCTCCCTGTTAGGGGGATAACGCAGCACAGTTCCTCCCTGTTAGGGGGATAACGCAGCATAGTCGCCTCTCTGTTAGGGGGTAACACAGCACAGTCCCTCTCTGTTAGGGGACAACGCAGCACAGTCGCCTCTCTGATAGGGGGTAACACAGCACAGTCCCTCTCTGTTAGGGGGATAACGCAGCACAGTTCCTCTCTGTTAGGGGGAAAACGCAGCACAGATCCTCTCTGTTAGGGGGATAACGCAGCACAGTCGCCTCTCTGTTAGGGGGATAACGCAGCACAGTTCCTCCCTGTTAGGGGGATAACGCAGCACAGTTCCTCCCTGTTAGGGGGATAACGCAGCATAGTCGCCTCTCTGTTAGGGGGTAACACAGCACAGTCGCCTCTCTGTTAGGGGGTAACACTGCACAGTCCCTCACTGTTAGGGGGATAACACAGCACAGTCGCGTCTTTGTTAGGGGATAACGCAGCAGTCGTCTCTCTGATATTGTTTCACGTTCTGTTGGCATGAAGCATTTTCCCCCCTTGAGTCCTACAGTACAGGTTCATGTAGAGCAAGCGTAAGGTCGTCTCCCTGGTAAAAACGCTTCATACTCGGCTGTTTACATCTTCTCAACTTGTGGACTGTTTCCATGGTAATGGAACAGAAGGTAGTGGGCTGCAAAGGCAAGATGTCGAAAAAAATGGCAGCCATTTGGATTTCGGGCTGGCAAGTATGAGTAAACAAAGACGCTGGGTTATTATTATGAAATACTCAAATGAGAGATTTTTTTTTAATACCAGATAAAAATGTCCAAAAATCTAAGCTATTGTTTAATTTTGAAGGCTAGGTGAATGTTTGGAGGTTTACTTTGAATAGAGGGTAGGCACATGATGTCACCAAAGGTGGAAGTCACTGCGGTCACACCCAGTGAATGTCAGCATTAGTGTTCAGTTTGGGTGTCCGGAAAACACACCTAAAATGGTAAAGAGCTGTTGTGCGATTGATTGTATAAATTGATTTAATAAGAAATCAGAGCTATCCACTAACTAAAGAAAGGAGAAGCAAATTGATTGCTGCAATCCTCAGAAACTGGAATCCAAGCCCCGTAATGTGGATATGCCATTGTCATTTCATGCTAGTTATGTTGGATTGTTGGGTAAAATAAAACATTTAGTTATATACTGTACTGACTAATTATCAATGAAGTATTTAGCATCGTACATGTATATTCTGCGTAACTGTAGAGTTTCTGTCAGCATTTATTAAAAAAACATCCGTAATGATGAGACTTGTGTCGCAGAGACAAAGCGGGAGATAGGTAGATAGTGTTAACTAGCCAAGACTAACCCAGGTTTAAAGCAAGTTTAGATAGTTAGCCAGATAACTTGAAGAGTTTCTACGAAATGTGTTGTTAGCAAACCTCAAAGCTGGTAATATATCAAAGCCCATGGTCCAATGGTCCTTTGGGAACTTGGACGGATCCCTATCAAATCCAACTGCCTTAAATTAAGGTAGTCGTTTGTTTTGAAGTTTCCCCAACTAAAATCAACCATGCCGTGTCATGCTTTGCTGCTCAGTCCATCTGAGTTCCGGCGGGAAAGTGACATCAATGCACACTCTCTGTATTTTGTACTATAGTCATCATGGGTTACAATACAAATGCAAAGTTATAAGAATACAACATTCATTGTTACCTTATAATAATAGTAACAGAGCTGCACCAAGTAAGAACAACATTACCGGATGCGTAAGCGAGTTGTCAGTAAATATTCAAACAGATTTTGTACTGGGAGTGAAAAGAGGAAACCTCATGTCTAAATTATATAAATGTGTGATCTGTACATCTGTTGTCAAAATGGTTTAACCAAGTGTGGGTGTGCTTAATTCCTTACACTGCTTCACGAGCTTCGCAATGCCAAAACTGGCTTTTCAACTTAGGTTTAAATGATTAATTGTCCAACATAAAGTGAAAATCTCCACTCTGGGGAGAACAGATAGATAACTGAAGACAATTTGTAAAATGATATCACTGGGCTAATCTTCAGTATGCTGACTCCTAAACCAGTCTTTACTGCCCTTTTGCTCTGCCACGACAAGGCAGTGTTTTTCGATCGGTATGCCGTCACCAGTTGGAAAATGCTGCCCTAAACAGACACAAAAATGCACATACATTTTTCCCCTTAAAATAAAGTTTTTGGAATCCAGGCATTTTGGATAACATCCTCTGAATTTCCAAAGGTCAAAGCACCAGCGCATAATTCTTTATGAAATTACTTTTTTTGTCTTAGTGAGTGACAGGCAGACAGAGAACATGCACCGTCAGTAATTAGGTACAGCCATCATGCAAATCACTCCAGCGTGAAGTGATGTGAAAACTTGTAATTCTCCTCTAAGAAGATAGAGTGCCACAGTCTCAGACTGAGGAGAAAATGAACCATTTAATATCATAAAAATTAATCTGTAATTAAAGCACAATACATATTGGTTGCCTCCCATTATCTGTGTAAGGACAAATGCGTTCACTGCACGTGCATTGGGGAGACTCGACGGAAGGAGAATAATAATCAAATGCAACTGAAATCTTTTAAAGAATAGGAATCACAAGCTTACATGACTTGTGCAAATACATGGTTTGTTCACAAACGACCTTGCTGTATGTGAGTAGAGCATCTTTGTGGTTGCCTAGCACCCGAATAGGACTGGATAATTAGGATTTTATCTGCGCCTACAACCATCCCAGGTAGCCGGTGTTAATGAACCCGGTGCACAGGAGGTTCTTCGGTTGAATGACACACATAACAAAAGACAGCACCCAACGCTGAGCTGTTCCAGGCAGAGACCTGCACTGTATCATATTTGTTATCAATACGGTCGCACCCAAAAGAGTGACACAGTTCCTGAGCATTTATCTCTCAGTGGTTATAAAACTGAAATTCCCCTCTGTCCCCAACACAGAGTGTAGACATCACACATTAAAACTAGACACCAGAAGAAGAAATTCACCAAAATACTAAAGTAAAATAAACAGTTGATGACCATATGTCACATTTATTTTTGAAGCATTTTTTTGTCTATATATTTCTATATTTATACGGTATATTCTTCATTCTAAACAATGTACCTTTGCTGCAGATGCTAACTCAATCATTGCAGATATTGCATGAGTAGTGTTGAGCGTTAATCATCAGGTAAGTAAATGAGCTTCAGTGAGGACTCTGCTATTTGCCCAGAGACTTGTTAGCCAACAGAGACGTGGAGGTCTACCTCTCCCCCATTTTTTATATGTGTGTACGGCTGAGGTTGAGTCAAAGTTCATATCCAAAGGTCAGTCCCCTTCATTCTCCATGTCATAAGGGTAAGGGGTCCCCGCTGGAAAATGGGGACACCTGCGATGTCCCAACTCCGTTTGAGTCCCACGAGTAACAATAGGCAGTACCACCCATCGTTCCGTCCGTTCCACTGAAGATGAAGTTCCATTAAATTCCATTTTTGGGAGGAACTGTATCTGAATGACACAAAACAAGTGTTTATCCTTTAAATGTGACAGATGCCCCCTGCAGGACAGTGGAGTGTACTGTACAAGAACCGGCATGCAGGGTCGTACTACTGGGTTACATCAGTAGACATCTCACTCTTCAGTCCCTTGCAGTACACTTGGGGACGTTCAGGAACAATGAAATCTTTTTACTTTTTACAGCAATATTTCACTAACATGTTAAAGTGTTGATGTATTTACACTTTTGATCTGATAAAAATTAAATGTTCACAAATGTGTCTGTATATCTTTTATGTTGAGAAAACCAAAGCGATTGACCTTGCAAATAAATTTAGTGCAGATAAGTACCATGTGCTCACCATTCATATTCACATTTTTTTTAATCACTCGGATAGGGACTGTTGATTAAAACTGCATATATAGTGAGCATATCTGTGTTAAACAATGCTGTTGAATTACTCCCACTGCATGTAAAAATATAACAATAATAATAAACAAATAACTGCAAAGGTACATGAGGTGTGCTGTGTTGTGCTGTGTTGTGCTCACGAAACAAGCTAAGTAACAGTGTAACATTTTTTTGTCCAGTCTGTCTCCCAGTTCACTGCTCATTTGTGACCAATAACGATAATCCCTTTGCAGTTTTCTGCACATGTACAGCCGGAGACACCTCAGTTCTCCAATTTTCCCCCTCCCCCCAAAAAGGAAAATCTGAAAAAAATACACAAATAAACATCAGTGGAAACGCAGACCCACATACAAAAATAATGCATAAATATTTGCACTCCTTGTTCCTTCCAGTTGCATGTCCCACCCCCCACCCCCCGACAGCACACGCATGCACATACAGTACATGTATGTACGTGTCCTTGGCGTGTTCCACATCCCAGTGGCTCAGAACCGCCATGCTGCATTTAGACAGAAACACGTGAAGGTTCATGCAACAGTGATGGAGCCCTGCTTTCTGAATGGGCTGGCAAGATAAGGCTCATACCCCCCCCCCCCTCCAAAAAAGTAAACAAATAAAATTTAATTAATAAAGGACAAAAATCACAGATGTGAGGTCCAATGGAGATATTCCCTTTGGAAGCACATTTCAGTACCTAAATACTAATTATATACATAACCTCCCTGATTATTCACATTGCTATTCAGTTTCTATGGCTCCATCCAGAACCATTCAAAGTAGTTTTATTGCATTAAGTACAATAATACAGGTGTAAAGAGCACTACTGTATAGCACTACTGAAAGGCTATTGTATCACTGCGCAAATATGGGGGTACCCCTCCATTTATAAAGCAGAATTAGCTCCTATTTATAGTTGGGTTTTTTTTACAGCTAACACCATGCAAAGTTCCAATTAGCCTGTCGGTGCCTAGTCCTAGTGTTAGAGAACAGATCTCCATTCAGTTTCCAGGGCTGGGATGGGCAGTAGCCTCAGAAGATGAATGGGATGGGAGAGCGCGAGCACCTCATTGGGCAGACGGTCTCGGCGCATTGCCTATTACAGCAGCTACGTTGTTTAAGCTTCGGACTTTCTACACCCTTAATGCAAAAGAACGCACATGACACACAGAAGGTAGGAGAACGGGACGGGCACACAAACTGTAATGCTACAGACGTCATGCATAAACTGTGCAACTGTGGTTTGACAGGCAAATATCCATTAATTAACATTAATTATTTGTGGCTGGCATACATGATGTAAAGCAGGACTTTTCAGTCGGATTTCCATATGACACATCATTTTACATGTTCCGTGTTCATCAATGACCATTTAAAACTTGATTCAGCTTTTTTACATAGCAATTAGATGACATTTCGTCCAGAAGTCCGACGGTATTGTGATTCATTTGCATTAGTCCAACTCAGTGGTGAAAACAAAATCAAACCAGAAAAAAACTACGTACTGTAGCATTCACAGCACATCCACTAGACTCAATGGTTTTGCATTTCACGTGATTGGAAACATTGTATATAATACATATTTAGGCTTGTTTAAGCGTTATGAATGCTACATATTATCCACTTCAAGTCAAATTCCAAACATAGCCAGAATTTACACACTTACAGTAAATGATGAAAATTACATTAATAAAATAATCACATTTTGACTCAAAAATATTAATTTCTATCATTTTACATGTTCTATTGGCAGTACAGCAATTAATATTCACACGTTACTCAGAGTATTGACTGTACACCCACACACGCTATCGCTGTCACTCAAGTCTGTGTCTCTTGTCAGCTTGGATGAGGATGATCTCTTGAATATCATCAGTAGGACAGTTTGGGCTCTGAAGCAGTCATTTCAAGAGGGCAGCTGGTTTTGGTACCAACACTGAACTAGTTACCTAAAAAGGTAAAGGTGATACCATGTCAAGCAGCAGTGTCACACTGAGGGGGCCTTTATGCCCCCCCCATACGAGATCCAGCCTACTGACAGATGAGGGCAGTTGGAGATGGACTGATGGAGAGACAGGCATGGTGATCTGCGGCTGTTTTCGTGCAGGATGTGGCTCCATGTCATTATGTCGCACGGAGGTCATCCGGTGACATGTCTCGG
>JAODUD010000062.1:25507191-25535653 GCA_026784285.1 Stomatorhinus walkeri
AACCTTCCCTGGTGGTTTTTTATGGGCAATCCCCCCCCCCCCCCCCCAGGACTAACGGCTCAAAATTCTCATCCTCTATGTGCAGGAAGAAAACTTGTATAATTGGGAGCAAAACAGTACCTTAAAAAAACATGCAATCCCTCCCACCGCCCACGGATGTACGGCTTGATCTCCTTCATTATACATCCCATCAGGATGACAAACCCGCCTGGGGTCCCTTTTTAAATTCGAGGCTTTTGCCAACCAACCAGATGCCTGCTTAAAAATAACACATAACAACATGGAGCCGCGCTAATTTGAATAATTCATTGTTACTTTAATCCTCAGAAAAAGAAGATGCTGCAAAAGGGTGAGACAGTGGAGTTCTTGCCAGACATAGAATTGTGTGCCGTCTTCATAACTTCAGAGTCGGGGAGACGAGGAAAGCCGTGGCGTGTGTCTCCACTGCACAGCAGAGAATCTCTACTGACACCCTCCGTGTCTATTAATAGAGAGACGAGGGGCTCATCGTTCAGCGGTTCTTGCTTTTGTAACTGACAGACGGGGAAGGTCCCCTTGAGGACTGAGAATTGGGGTTAAAGGAAGGGTTAAAAAGTGACATTGACAGGTCAACTGGAAAGCTTTCCCGCAAGCCTCTGTCCTTCAGGTTTACATCACGCCAGACCTTAGAGCGTTCGGCGATGTTCAGAGTACAAACGGCACTAAAGAATAACTGGAATCCTTGTCGATGAAAACTCATTGATTTACAATACAATTTTGTATAGAAATGCTGTGTTGTGGAGATATTTCATACATCACAAATAAAGCCCCATGCATTTGGATGTGCGCAGCTGTTTAAGACGCGGGAGAGCACGTGAAAATTTTGATCCGCCATGCACATTTTGAAACCCCGCCTGTGAGCACAGTCGCTCGAAGGCGCGGGACAGCGGCAGCTCGACAGGCAGGAGTTTGCCGGTGTTGCCAGGATCCTCACAATTCTTGGCAGAGCTTGGCCTGGACTCCTGGCCACATGTAGCTTGAGAGTTAGGAGACGCATGTTCTGCAGGAGAACAGATCACGCTGCTGGGAAAGGCCATTTGTCTTGATACCCTACAGTGTTCCTGTTGAATGAAAGTCATTAGCATGATTTGACAATTCAATAACGCGATTTAATCTGTGTCTGGCTCAGAAATACTGCAGGATTGTCAGTTATGGGAGAAAAAAAATCACAATTATTATCAATCCAAATGGAACGATTATAGCACTGTTAGCTGTTAGCTGCTACACAACCTGCTCTTCCCTGCCAAATCCACGTTTTTGAGCCACTGTTCAGGTGTCCGCACCACAAGAGTAGTAGACAGAGAAACATGATTTAATATACAGTTTGGGCTTTAAGTGAGGGGTGGGGGATTATTGGAGGAACCGCTGTGTGTCCTGCTCTTTGGCCCTGCTGCTGGTTCCCCCTCCTGCTGCACAGGAAAAACCCAGGCCTCAGATCAGTGCCCGTACTTTTTCCCTGGGTGAGTTCCCTGTTTTTGTATGACAGGCGACAGAGCAAGAGAGAGAGAGAGAGAGAGAGAGAGTGCGAGGAGAGCGAGAGAGAGAGAGAGAGGGAGGCTAAAAGGGCCTTGGATCCTCGTGTTATTCCAGTATGCTTACTGACTTTCACTAATGACTAATTAGTGAGCCAAAAACACAGTTTTGTTGACAGATGTTTAACATCTCAGGCGGACATTATTAGACGACACTGTGGCTCAGTGGGCAGCGCTGTTACCTTTGCCCCACACCTCCAGCATCGGGGGGTTGAATCGCATCCCCACGTTTTGTGTGGCGTTTCCATGTCCACACATGGGTCGGGGGTTTCCTCCCACAATCCAAAGACATAGTATGTGTGCCCTATGGCAGACTGTCTTCTGGTCATGGGTGTTTCCGTGCTTTGAGGCTGATCCTTAATGGGACAGGGGCAAGGCTCCCTGTTACCCTTTCCAGGATAAATAATCTAGAGCAGGGTTTCCCAGTCTGGTCGTCAGGGACTCAGAGCCAGTCCACATTTTTGCTCCCTCACAGCTCTGGCCAGATGGATGGATTTTATTTTTACTGTTGCTCCCTACTGTAAACATTCCCTTCATGTTCAGGGAGTCTGCCTGTTTTGCTCTGGAAAGATTACATCATTTTTTTAAAAATGTATTTCCACTTTTCCAGCTTCTTGTGAAGCAGCCCAAATACTTTGAGGTCAAATTTAATATTCAAGTTCTTGGACTGTCTCTGTTAAAAAGCATTAAATAATGAGCTCCTGCCTCCCAAACGTCATAAAACTTGAATGGTTTCAACACACACACACACACAGACACACACACACACACCCAAGGCCCCTAGAGCCTGCAAGTTGAGCCCTCCTGTGCCGCTACAACAGGCCTGTGATTATGACTCACAGCTTCCTCGAAGTAAAGTGGGCTTCACTCAGCTTCTTACACTCTGCTTGGCTCAGATTCCAAAGGCGCACCACTCAGCTCGGGAGGAAGAGAGCTCAGGGCAATTAGCCTCTCACTGCCCCGGAGATCAGGTGACAGTCACATGTTCACCCCTCTAAGCATGTGTGTGCTCATGTTTGTGCCTGTGATCTCAGCTGCTGCCCTTTGTAGCGGATGAGGAAATAAATGACCTCCATTAACCATTAAGGGTGGCCACCTGGCAGCCAGAGAAAGTATGTAATGGGAGGGGGGAAATGAGAAATAAAGCACCCGCCAATCAATACTGCTAAGGTATGTCCCATCTGAAGGGTGCGAATGCAGCGCTAAACCCTACAATCTCAATTTAACAGCAATAATAATCTCAATTATTGTTTGAGTTCATTAACCTCTTGAAACATATTCTCAAAGCAAACATCCCCAAACTCAATCCCTTGAAAGCTAAAGAAGCTGTTGCTATGACAATGAGATATGTAAGGCGTTACATAAATCTTCAAGAAGCTCAGAAAAAATAAGACGCATCTACAAATGGGGACAGGTGTGGCGGTGGCCTGCTTTCTTGAGTGTCTCAGATCCACTAGGAGTGGAGGGAGGACAGCTCTGAGAGGCTCTGAGGCACTGTGCAGATCCGATGTCAGTCAAGCTTCTGTGTGGCGCGTGCAGCTGTTGTTGACAGACAAACGAAGAGGGACGCCTTGTCAGTCCCAAGGGCATTCTGCAAAGTGTTGGCATACGTGCGTGTAAATGCCACGAAACCCAGCACTCGCATAACCTCATCGGAGCTGCCGGCGTTTCCGGCCTGCGGAACCCTAACACACTGTCATTGTCAGCACCGCAGAGGTCAAAAGCAGTTTTCCCCACCATTACGCCTTTTTGCACCCTTGTACCTCCGGCTTCAATAATGCACGAATCAGACAGATTTACTCCAGGCTTGATCTACTGAAACTCAACAGGACAAACCAACCAAAGGACAAAAGCTAAGTAACGCAGAAGCCAAAGCAAAGAGAGTCAACGTTACCCATTCATTTAACACGGTGCCCGTACCAAAATATCATTGGCTAGTGAATTCTGAACAGCCCAATTCCTGCAGCATGACCTGAAGTCTTCAGTTTGACAGGTTATTTGGACAGGAGGTGTCAAATAGCATCTCCCGCCCTGCTGAAGGAGGCCAGATGCAGTAATATGTCTGTGCATAGGCCATGTCGCCAGCCGAGACTGAAAGTCATTTATACATGCAAACAGCACAAACATGAATGCTAACGCTAGTTTGCTCCCATCATCCAAGCATGGAAAACATATTTAAATTACTTTAATCTAATTTATTCTTCTACGCTGCTCTTAACGAGGACCTGCCACAGACTAATTTATAGAGCAAACATACTGTATGCGGGGATGCAAAGACAGGAAGACATATCCTTTCAACAGCTGTATCATCATTAAACTGAAGATCACAAAGGAACCTTGTGTAATTGGTTCATGAAAAGTACTGTATATACAGGCGATTTTAAACATCAATATCTGAGCAAACAGCAGATAATATTTCCCTCAATTGAAATCCTTATCTGTTGCCACGGTAATGGCTTCATCCCAGCTCTTGCTCTCTCCCCATTCTGTAGTCAAAGGTTATTGTTATTCTACACATGCAAACAGGTCTGCGAGGCACCAGACACGAGCCTATTCAATCACCAGACTGCTCTGCTCATAGGCTGATCATGTGACCTCTGAAATATCATCGGCCAATCTCCAGTCACATTTTTTCCAATCTGCTTGACAAAGTAGAGAAATGATCAACATGACATGTATTTAGTGACTCATAAATAGTTGTCAGGGATAACTGACACGCATAATTTTTTTCCCCCAAACTAGTTCAGCGCAAACCATGCGCCGCAGCTGACTTAAGCGCAAATCACGCCCAGCAACTCAGATGAAACTTCATGATCGATTTCACCGGCTAACAGTATAAGATTTGACCGCCACACAGCACATGCTGAAATGTACTACAGTGAGAATGTGGAAGACAGGGTTAGCAGGATCGGAGATGAATATGGCTAGCAGGGACGTAGGAACTGGGGGACGTGTGACCCCCAATATTTAATTTAGATTCATTCATCCCCAAATAAATAGACCTTAGCATTTAAATTTAGAATTTTAAAAATTACACAGTACAGAAGGAGAATATTCTGCCTGTGTACTGTGGCCTTTTTAAATTTGTTTGCATGACTTTGTTTGCGCTAAATTTAAACAAATTTTAAAAGTATACAGCAGACAAACAGAACATTCTGTTTTCAGGACGTGTTTTTCTAAGTTTGCCTGCACTTATGTACTTGCTGCTGTATGCACCAGAACTTCCTACTGGGACAAATGCTGTCTATCTTAATCATAAATGATTAACTTATGAGCACAAAGGCATGTGCACAGGGTGTATAGCTGCAGGTTTCACCCCCCCCCCCCCCAACCTGAAATAATTCTGAACCCCCCAGTGAAATCCACACCACCCCCTGGCCAGCAAAATATACCAAGGGTTGCCAGACCTCCAATGAAATTCTTCCTGGCTGCGTGCCTGGCCCCCCCCCCCCCCACCCCCGCTCAATACGCTGTTGATCACCAGGGTTGACTGACATTAGCCTTCAATAACATTACAATGTCACAATTATAATTGGTTCTTTGAAAAAAAGTAAATGTGGCTTTCATTAGTACTTTTTATTTCCTTTGATGATCTCAGGTCTCTGGGCCAACAACATCCTTCAGAAGACATCCTTCAGAAGACATTTGCTTTGGGTGTGAGGAGGATAAAGCTGTACAGCTTAAGGTTAGCTAGTTAGCAATGATTGTAACATAACAAATCCCTTCAAATCATGGGCTGTCTTCCATATCTGAGCCAAATTCATATTTGTTATCATTTAAATTGAGCTATCCTTGGCTGGAGTAACCTTCCTTGTTGGCTGAAATCACGGCCTTTCCCTCACATCAAAAGATGAAAGGAAGACTGCAAAATACATTTGTGCTACCGGTCGAATGTGTTCTCTCATATTGTTAGTCAGTGAACTTAACCTTGAGTTTAAGTCGTAGCTGCAGGGCGTGGTTCGTCAAAGTTGCAGATTATGATTTGCGCTACAATAAGTAACTGGATTGGGAAAAAATTATGCATTTGACATGCGAATGTAAACGAGCTAACGATTAACTCTGGGGCTTTTGTGACCCCCCCAGCCCCGCCAAAGAAATGCTTGAAGGCACTAGGGATTTCCTCCAAAGCTTTTACTTACATTTCCATAACAATACATAGATATTTTCTGTGTATGAACTGCACTCCTATACAAATATCATTTTTGCATAAATTTGTAAAATTATCCAGTTCTTATAAAGAAATATTTGTTCATCACACAGGATCAAAGAATCGAACATTACACACAGTGGGTATTTCATTTATGGAATGAATTATTAATTGCATCTGTGATCTCGAGCTCCCCTGCCTAAGAATTACACTGCTGCTCTGATTGTTCCCCTGGAGCCACAGATGTCATCTCCTCCAGGTCCTCATGCAGTTCCCTAGAGTTTACAGTGCAGAAATGAACCATCTCTGCATCAACACCTGTGTCAATGTGTTTCACATTAGACACTAGACTTGGTGCATAGGAGCCCATTCATGATTTCCATTACACGCTCAGTCAATGCTACCAATCTTCACTGCACAGGTGTGAATGTGACCCAAACACATTCTCTTGCCACGTCAGCCTTTAAAACACATTTTTCACCACCTGGCTTAAAGAATTTCATACTACCTTCATAATCACAAGAACATTTCAGGTTGGTCTTTTCAGAAGGGACTGGCCTTCCTGTAACCTGTTGAATAGTAAATAAAGAGCTTGAATCATTTATCCTATTTTATTGCGCTGAGCGCAATTTGTGAAATGAATATGGATGATCAGTGAATTTCCATATTTATGAGGTTATTAAAAGAGTCTCCGGTGATAGATTGTTGGGGTGGGGGGGTGGGGGGTAGTGAGCTGCAGTCATTCATCTCCACCCAGAGTAGCAAAATAAGGCCCCAGCTTCTTCAGGCATGGTGGGGGGCTTCTCTACAGAGGGGGCCGTCCAGCCCTGGAAATGAACACTGTGCTCCACTATTTCCCTCACAGATACAGGTATGTCTGCCATCCGAGGTACTCTGATCAATCAACTATTGATTAGTTATTAATTACTCCCATTGTCCATTGGTTTCAAAACACATGAACTAATCATGGTGAGGCAAACACAGGAGCTTGAACCTTCATTATTTTTAATAAACAGACATACACAAACTAAGAGCATTAAAAACATATTTATTCTTTATATTTTTCACATAATGGGTAAATGAAAAATTGGATTACCATTGCCAAGCACTTGAAAAAATATGCTAAGGTTCAAAAGCTTGCAGATGTTTCCTGTTACTGTTGTAATAGTCATGGCTGTGCACCCCTCCCTGTCCTTGTGTTGTCCTTTGTCATCCTCTCTAGTTTTGCCCAAACATCCTCTCCAGTGACTCAAGAGGATGCCGATTTCTCCTCTCAAAACCCTGAAAGCAGACTGAAAGACACCCCCCCCCTCAATAAACATCCAAAAACAATCAGCTGAACTACTCTATTAATGAGGAGATTTCTTTCCCCCTCAGAGATACTTGTCACAGTTCATCATGGTCAGAAAAACTGAGAGGAAGTAGGATTTTTTTGAGGGATGCAAGAGGTATAAGCATGAGTGAAGGAAAGCAGAGAGCGTATGTTAGCCGTGCTCTGGGCAGGATGCTAAACAAGAGCGTGTGTTAGCCGTGCTCTGGGTATGATGCTAAACATGAGCGTGTGTTAGCCGTGCTCTGGGCAGGATGCTAAACAAGAGCATGTGCGAGTGAAGAAATAGTTTTGCCAAAACTTGGAGGAAGGAACAAAAAAAAAAGATGGCCATTTTGGAGTTGGAAGCATGTAGTGAAGCCACAACGACAACAATGAAGTGCTGGTCCAGGGTCTTGCAGGGTTGTAGGGTGAGAGAGAAAAAGAGAATTCAGTTCTGCAAAGGATTCCCACATGTAAGTCGTCTCATTGTAACTGTCAGGATGTACTGATGTATGCCAAGGGGGTTTTACTGATGATGATATGACACACTGAATATTCCCATGTGCTGTGTGCGAAGCCAGCTATGATCGACCGCAAGCTGCCGGGAGATCTGAATAGGAATGTTAACTACTTGCAATGAGGCCCTCCGTGAACAATGTGATAAATGCTTCTTGTTAGAATCTGCATAAAATACACTAAATCAACTAAGTACATGCTGATGAAAAGAAACATTCAAAAAAGAGGTTTAGAGTTCAGGTGCAGAAAATACAAATCCAGACCAAGATTGTGTTTGAAGCAACCAGTTGAGTACTCTGTTACTGACTCTTTATACTCAAATGGATGCCTGAAACAAAATCTTAGTCTGATTTTGCACTTAGGCTTTTCACCTCTGATGAAACATGCCCTAAATTATTATAGATACCAAAGTATTATAGAAGATACAGGTAAAAAAGCATAGAGGACAACATGGCTGATGTAGATGAATGAGTCCTCACATAGTTAAATGCTTATTGAGATCAGACCCTAATAGTGGGTCCCAATTATCTAATAGAATATGATGATTGGATAAAGTGGGATCAAAGTTTTCCTTTTGAGCCTATGTGCCGTTATCTTCGACAGTTAGACCCAATTCTAAGTGCATTACACTCCAATACTTTAAGCAGTAGAATGAGGCTTTTGTATGTGGATGTGGCAAGATAAGTGTTTAGGATTTTACCTCATTGAGAGGTGAAATATAAAAGAAAGACAGTTAAAACTCAGAAACCTTATCTATCAGATAATTCATATTCTGGTGGGTATGCATACAAACATGAGCATGACTGCTAAGGTGAGCTTTGCTCTGTCCTGTGTTTTTTACCACCTTGTTTAATGCACATGGGTCATGTTACATCACACATGGTCAGCCTGCCCACAAATAATGATCTGCACGCTGATGAATTATTTAGCTTGGTGGTATGGCTCTGCAGGCGACCCTCGAGCTTCTGAAGGACTCGTGTTTGTATATGAGCTCTCGTTGGGTGAGGTGCTGCTGATGTGGACTGTTTTACCCGGGACTGGTGACCAAGGCCGAGAAATCTTCCAGTCCAGCTGCCCATATGTAAAAGAAATAAATCAGGGAAGAACGTGATGGCTCAGGAAGTCAGAACATCCATGGAAGTTCGTTCCCTGGAGCGCACATGACTCTGATCACTGACAAGGTGACAAGGTTGGTTTCAGAGATGCCGAGGACGGGTTTTCAAGGCGTCACCTGTTCGCTTCCTTCCGGGTTTCCAAGAACACTGAGGGCAAGTCCAAGAACGTTCTCAAGCTCAATTTCACTGTCACCCTATCCAGAAATGGCACTTCCTGGCAAAACACTGAATTATCAGTATGACTGCATGAGGTAGCCAGCATAGGCACGGTAGCCAAATGTACTGAGCCCATGATCAGGCAGAGATACGTGGCTTCTTTATCGCAGCGACAAATCCCATCACTATAAACTGAACCACTTCAACCTCACGTGCATCATGTGACTCCTTCCCCAGGCTGGACCAATATGTAGAAGTACAATCGCAATCGAGCTAAAGCTGACGCTGAAAGTGGCAGGGGAGGTTTTACAAATATTTTAAAATGAACTGAATATCAGTGGCGTTCGAAGGATGAATATCAGCGTCTTCCCAGGCATCAACATTTGGCTTTTGAAAAATAAAAGGGGACGAGGCCTGATAAGGCAGATCAAGGGGCCATAAAAGAGCTGCCAAGTGATACATTTAGCTGCATGTAACTTAGCCATTTGTGCATGATTAAAACATCACACTGAGCACCTCTCCCCATTGATGATTCATGCAAACGAACAGCGCTGTGGTGACACTGATTACAAACACACATGTATCCTTCTCTCATGGCGGGAATCAGGGCCAGTGTTCGGCCGGGTTAAAGAGCCTGAAACGAAGGCCTTTCATCAGCACTGATGTACCTCCAGAGCTGAGCCTCCGCTTTCACACACTGCTTTCACCGACCTCTGTGCCCCGATACCTGATACTGTAGGTCTGGAGCCTGGTGTGACTGATTTGTGAAGGCAGTGATTATTTTTCCCATGCAAAATCAGCTTCTGGCCTTTCTCATCCAGTAAATAGCCCGAATGGAGGATGCGGATTGCTCACAGCATGAGACTGCCCTTTACCGTACACATCTGATACTACGCAGTCGGTCTTGCACCTCTAAAAAAAGACAGAACCATAAATAACACAGGCTGCATTCTCAGTCATTTTAGCCGTGCTGGAAGAAACTTCCTTCAAATTCTGGAAAGCTGACTAATCATTCACTGTCTGAGGATAAAATTGATCTGATCTCTGATGCTTCTTTTTTAAGCTTCAGGCAAAGAATCCTATCAATATGGATAAACAGCAAGGGTTTGCAGAGGAGCCAGTGTTTTGTTTTGTTTTTTACGAGTAACCCAAATATACACACAAAAAAAGCTGTAATTTAAAGAAGCTATTACATTTTTTTTCAGGTCAACTTCTTTCTGAGGTTTCTTCTGTTACTTCTTCTTTGAAGGCCCAAGATGACCTGCAGGACTCACAACAACCACGACCCTAACCCTAACCCTCACACACGGCAGTGGACTCATGCTGCATCAGTAATCTGTGGCCACAGAGCACCGGGCTAAAGAATCCATATAAACAACAAAAGATGGAGGAGCTTACATCATAATCATCTCCATCAACAATTCATCAACATGTATTGTCCTCACTCTTCAAAATCACAATACAATACATACACAATACGCAATCCAAAATTTATATCCAAATTAACTACATTTCCTGAAGCACATAAATGCTGGCAAGCAATCTGCTTTATGAATTCTTCGATTTCTTTTTTGAATGACACAACTAGGCATCGGATTTGCCAGGTGGTACTCTATGACAGGCCGGCCTTCTTCGAAGCATGCGGACTCCTGGCCACCAGTCCTCCTGAGAATCGCAATGTCGATGAGATGATCAAGTCGCAGTGCGACATGCTCATGGAAGTAAACTGACACGGACAATTAGACCAACGCCAGAGACAGACAAGGCCCCTTCTTGACGTCTCCTGGCCTGCTTTCTTTGACACTGGCTAAATCTCTGCTTTTCTTCAGCTAAGCATTTGGTTAATGTGGAAGAACTCACAGGAAACCTAGTATCTAACATAACTTGGGCAATCTATGAGAATCTATGAGAACCATCCTAGGTATCCACCACAGCAATTGAGCAACCGCTGGTGCATAAGTCAAGGCACCCTCAGAACCGGCCGTTTGTTTTGTTATGTGTTGGATCCTCCATCCAGACCAACACACTGGTGTCAAAGCTGAGCTCCATCCCCTGATTTCATCCCGCTGTTGTGCCTGCAAACGGTTGCATGCTGACAACAGCTAGAACGGTATATTCATATATCTTAAGAAAAACAACACCTATTTTTGAACGATAAAGCATATCACAAGAGCATTCCATGTACAGCGCATTACAGTTTCGTCCACGGTGTGTTAAGTCCCCCATGAGTAATAACAAGCAACTAGTTCAAATTACCAGCAGCCTCTCTGTGCTGCACTGCAGTGGCCGGTGCAAATTTTTGGCGTTTTATTAAATGCCATCGGTGGCCAGTTAATGAGATGAGACTCTGAGACAGCAGTACTGCCATCTGTCAGTGGCCGGGTGAGCTGCAGAGGTGTCTGCCTTCCTCTTCGGACATCTGCTGAGTTGTTCCTCGTGGGAATGAGCCGTTCCATTACGGTTTAAACAATGACACGAAGGGACTCTCCTTGTGCGCTAATTGCGGGGGTGTCCCTGGACTTCGGGGCACTGCTGACCCCAGCGGCGACTGTTATTTCAGCATCCTTTTCCCAGTAGATGGTGATCTTCATTGTTACGGGTCTATCACTCAAAACGCCGCATGACGGTGAGCGGGACACTGGCTTCTCCACTCTGTGCCGATGACACGCACTTCAGTGAGAGCCGCTGCTTTAATTTGTTTGATTCAGCACCTGAGAGAACCTGATACCCTAAGCTGCTTTGGTGACAGTCAGGGGAGCTGCGACTTCCCCTCTTCCACTGGAGTTCTTCCACTGACCTCCCAGACCTCATAATGTTACACAAAGAAGAGCTCGGATATATTTTGGGATGCGGCAGTAAAATTTAATCCTCTTGAGGAACTGCCCAATTCCTGAAGGTTATCTCAGGAAAAAAAAAAAGTTGATCTTCTCGAGGTGCTGTCTGATTTTTTTACTGAAAGCTGAGAGCCATAGGGGAATGTAAAAGATTGCAAGCTCTGCACGGTCATTTACATTATCGTTCATGCCACCTCCAGTAAAAGGTTCCTCCTTGTGAGTCAACTAAACACTGACGTGTCAAGGAAATTCAACTAAAGTGCTGCGTGCCAGAATGCTGAATGACATCATATCGACCTAAGCATGAGGATAAGCACAACCATCATATTGGGGCTCCATTGAAAACCCACTTAGGTAAGCATGCACGTAACGTATAGCTTAGCATAGGCCAAGAACCACTTACGTTCATGACGTGCTTCAATAATGCAGCACTCAAGTCAAAGCTGGATTCTCTGATGAATCTAGCTGGGAGCAGCGGTTCTCAGTCCTGTTTCTGGCTCCTCCCCCCACAGTGTTTTCATTCCAACCCTGCCTTAATCAGGCTTATATGGTCTAATAATGAATGTGGCAGGTTGAAAGCACTGTGGGTTGGAATGAAAACACATCAAAGACCGTGTCACGTTTGGCTTTAGGTTCCTGCTGTTGTGGCTGCGCAGATCCTTGAAGCTCTCCATACCATGAGACTTCGAAATGTCTCAGAAGCCCAGGAAAGTTGAAGCTTGGAATTATGAATGATACACGACAAAGTCATACAAATTTCCTCTAAAAATAATATGGAGATTCATTACGTCTGCACTGATATTATTTCAGTCCACTTGATTGAATGTCTTCCTTTCTTCCTTTTTCTATGAACCTTTTCTATGATAAATGATCACAACTGTGGGTCAATGATACCCCACAATCCACAGCCACTCTGTTCATAAAATATATAAATATACACTGTAAAAAATATCCGTAATTATACAGGACAATGTACTGTAAGTCCGTTACGGAAATGTACCCTTAAACTATATTCACAGGACTTTCCCTTTATTCTCCGTTTCGCATTGAATTCTGGGTACTGAATTCGAACAACCTCCTAGGTACCATTTTCTTGGATTGGTTTCAAGGCTCAGGAAAGTTGTCATCACTTCTGTGGTAAAATACGTGTTTTTTTCCTTTATATCATTCTTCTCAGTAGGTTTCATTAGGTATCAGTTAATCTTATTCGTATCTTAAACTTGGTGACAAACATGTATCGTGTATTCTGACGAACGTCTTCTAGTTTAGCATGTTCAGCAGATTCAGCTACAGTTAGTTTTGACCAGCATGATGTCAACTATCTTTAAATAATATTTTACTAACTATTTCATCTGCATAGGTAGTGTAAATGAAAAAATAACGTGAGTTCTGCTTGTTCGGTGTCAACATTTGTTATAGTATTACTATTTTGTACATTAGCCAGTTAGGCTGCTTGTTTCCTCGCACGTTCTGTTTGAATTGGCTCGCGCCAAACTCCAGTCAGGATCAACGCGGCTTGTCATATAATGGATGGGTAATCCATTTTGGTTTCACTGGATATTATCTTAACTGTGACTGCAGTTATAATTGGTATATTTCTTGTAACCTCAAACGGATTGGTAAACATGACGTCCATTTGTGCTACGTGTTATTTCAGGTGTGCGCCGGTTACAGGATATGTGATCTCACAGGTTCTACAATCAATCAAGGAAGCTGTGTGAACGTTCTACTAGAGGAGTGGCCATACCTTTTTAAGGTGGTTCATCTATTTGACCACATCAACACCCTTCTTGGTTTCCCTGTACAAAAGAAACTTGTGGAGGAAATCTCCAAAAAAGGGAAAACAATAAAGGACTTCCTTAAGATAAAGGGGGTAGCATTGAACAACTATTGCAAAACGTTTCAAAGAATGTCCAGAGATACTTATCATCCAAAACAAGGTAGGTAATTTTTTATGTTTTATTTTGACTTGCAGAACACTCACAGAAGTGCATGTTTAATTAAATTAAGTAATTTCACTTGAGATACCTAAATCTATATTTAGCAATATCTATTGTAATATCCTACTGATGAGCTTTCTGTTTGTATTCTTCTTCAGGACTCTGGAACAATTGTTCCAACCATCCCAACAATCCCTTGTGTCCTCATAATGGATTCGTAATCCTGACTAATGCTGCCTTATTTGTTCATCATACTAAGTGCTGTGGTCAGTTCTCCTTCTTTATGTGAACAAGTGTACAGATGAAATATAACTGAAGTATTACTACCTCTGTCACACATGAAAAATAAATTAGCATTTAAAAATTTCCATTGACTGAAATGTTCCTAGCTTAGTCTATAACTGTAGCAGTAGTACATTTTGTCTACTCCATTGTCCACTAAAAGCTGTTAGGAATTAATGGAGTTTATATTGAAATTGTTATAGTTGTTATACATTCTTCACTTCAGAGTATTAATAATAAACCCACTTTTTTGTAATATTTTAGGTGAAGACAGATCCAGGATCTGTGCTCACCAGGTGGTTGTCATCGAGCACATCAGCAGGCCTTTGGTAGCCCTGAGCTTCAAGTTTTGTGCGTTTTATATTTTGAACATAAAATGCGCAAAAGATGCATCACTAACATTGGAATTCATGCAGAGGTAAGTTTCTAAACACCAAACTACACAGAATAGTGTGTCACTATAGAATTACACTATCACCTTTACTAGACAGAATTGTGTTGTGTTAATTAAGGCAGGGCAATATAACCTCAAATCAAAATCACAATAATTGAACATTTTACCTCAATTATTATTAATGAACGATTTTTGCTCTCAGTATTTTTGGTCTCTTAAATTTTATTGGCTGAGTTTGTATCCAATCAGATAGGTAATCAGGTAGAAATCTGTTTCCTGTGGCCTGGTACTGTGGCGTTAATGTATGTCAAAACAGTTTGCCAAGAGGAACAAAAGAAGACAATTTGAACATTTTTGTTTAGTGTGTTTTGATTAATTATTATTATTATAATTATTGGTGGTGTTATTATTATACTTTATCATTTTTGTTTGATCAAATCTCACCATTTCTTTATCCATGGCAGCAGTTTGACTCTTCCTTCTTAAATTATCCTTGTTAACACAGGGAACCATATTAGCGACCTAATTAGAGATAAAAAATAATACATTTGATTTCTTTGAATATTTTTCAACATTTACATTTTGTACCTTTTTTCGTAGAATTTTACTGGGTGTAAATCCTGAACGAGGAACAAAGGCAGTGATGAAGGGAAAAAACAGTACATCTTTCCTCCCAGACTGCTCACATTCCTCCATGAATTAAATGATTTTGAAAATCCCAGGGAAAAAAAATTCCCCCCCTCTGACCCTTAGTCATTAATACTGTCTACACACATATCGTGTTACTTGCTGAGTGATTATTTTTATCTCTCCCTCTTTTCTTACAGAAATTGCTGACTAGGACAGGGAACACTTTCAGGGAATCCAGTGACAAATTGTCAAGCAATACATGATTTCTACATTTATTAATATTGACGGTACTAAGTGTTAAATATCAGCTAAACGTGTTCTTTAAATGCATGCTGTTGAATGCACTTTGCATGATTTTCATGTTCTGAATAATTAGCTTACAAAAGTCAAACAATACATGATTTCTACATTTATTACTATTGACGGTACTAAATGTTAAATATTATTACATTATTCCACATGTTCTGGAAAGACATTTGTTAAATGCAGATTCAATATTTTTACTAATTACTAATATAATTTGTTTCATGTTGTTATTTTTCATTAAATAATAAAAATAAAATTGTGAATTTAAGTATTGTTGTTGTGCGTCTTTATACAGTGACTTAGTATAAAAGTATGTTTTGGCTGAACCCTAAATAGTGCTCTTAGCAGAATGTGGTGATTGTTAATAGTCAGATCCTCTAAGAAATTTAAACACTGTTTTCTGTATTTCTCAGAAAATTAACAGCCAGTACACTGCATTCTGTTGAACAGTAGACGGCAATATCTGTAAAGTACATGGAAATCTGTGAATCTATTTTATTTGTTGTTTAAGGATATGTCTGTAAAATGAATGGAAAACTGTGAATTTACAGTATTTTCCTTTAGAGTGTTGACGGAAGAGTCTGTTAACTTAACAGAAAATGTACTGGCAATTTTCTGCCAGTACATTTACGGTTTTTTAATGGATATTTTTTTTACAGTGTATAAATATATTGAATGACACAATGATATATTTATAGTACTCCACAGGGAGCTCATTAACAACTTTTATGTGTATCTAGACCGTAAAGGTTACTCCACACTGGACCACTCATCAAATTGTACACCAGGATACTGATTTTAATATCTGTGATCACACGGAAGCAGCAGACTTCAATTGGGGACATGTAGTTGTGCAGGTCAGGTCAGGTCAGGTTGGGGGGCACGCACTGGTACAGTGTGTTCCCGCACCCACCGCAGGATGAAACACCTTAGGATCCCGGTGAGCAACTCCCCAGGTCGACACATGGTCCAGCCACACCCTTTGGAAATGACCATCTATCAGCCAGGTGTTACGTGGGTGTCCCCTTGGCCTGGTCCAGACACTTGGGTCCTCAGCAATGAGGATCTCATGAGCCGGATCACCCTCAGGGAAACACGCCACGTGGCTGTAGTGCCGTAACTGATGCTCCCCCACAGCGTAGGTAATGCGCCTCATTCGGGATTCCCTGAGTGGCCGCTCGTTTGACACAAAGTAAAACTAGCGGTACCCAAGGATTCTCCAAAGAGACACAGTACCAATGGAGTGCGGTCTTCCTCTCAGGCCACAAGATAGCATCCATGTCTCACAGCCGTACAGCAAGGTCCAGAAGTGGACCATCGTCCTCTTGCAAAGATATCGAGAGCACCACACACACCTTTCCAGTGACCTCTGAGACCTCCATGCTCTCCCAGTGTGTCTACTGACTTGGGCAAGGATCTCATAATAGGACAATTTAATAGTTTTATATTTACTTTTTGGACTAATAAAAACGAAATGATTTACTATCACTATCAATAAAATGTTACAAATTATACAGATTAACATGTAATTTCATGTGGGTTTTGTAGTACTTTTATGCTGATTTCAAGTCTGTTTATTTTTTCTCTAGCATGTCAAGTTTTTGTGATGAAGCATGTATATTATGTACATGTAGTCTGTCTAAGTGTCTTACAAGAGTCGTCTGTGTTTTTTATTGTATAGACAGCATGACCATTCTCCAGGTGACTAGATATTGAGTTGTGTTTTATTGAAACTTGCCTAGCTGCAATTTGAGTATGATTAATTTGACCTAGTGTGTCTTGTGTATACAACTTAGTTTTGTGGGAAGCACAGGTAGTTTCGTTTCGCTGAGGTTAGCTCCTTCACAAATTTCTTATTATTTCTCAAATTGTTGCAAAAGAAATACTAAAGCTAACTCTCGAGTTTGAATTTTGGGTCATTTTGGAAATAGAAGGCAGCGGTGAGAAACACCATCAACTGTGTTCAGTTTCTGCCTCTGGTTGATCCACGTAAAAAGTATTTTTACCTGCTCTCCATATCAAGCTGGGCTTGATAAAAAACCTTGTCCAGGCCATGAGTTAATTCACAAAGTTTTCAGTACCTGGCTGGGAAGTTCCCAACCATAAGCGCTGCAAAACTTAAGGAAGGGATATTTATAGGTCCATAGATCAAGTCTGTTTTGCAGGATGAAGGTTTTAGGAAATCGCTCTCAGCATCTGAGCTAGAAGCTTGGGATGCATTCAAGTGGTTATGCGAAAACTTTCTGGGAAACCACAAGCCTCCAGCATACAAGGAAGGAGTTCAGAATCTGCTTGATTCATACCAGAAACTGGCCTGTGGAACGTCAAAATATACTTCTTGCACTCCCATTTAGAGGTCTTTCCAGAGGTCTTCAGAGGTCTTTCCACTCCCATTTTTCTTTCCAGAGATTCTTGGTATGGTGAGTGATGAGCAAGGAGAATGTTTTCATCAAGACATTCAGTCAATGGAGCACCAATACCAAGGTTTCTGGAATGAAATCCAGACATGGTGTACACTAGAAAACTGAACTCAAAACATTTTTGAAGAAACAATGGTGGTCAATAAACACTTTTCAATTTCTTTATGCCCACTATCTGTTTATTTGATTTTCCTCTAAAGAAATGTTACCCTATACTACAGTGACGCTCTTGTGTTAGTACACAATACTGGCAATTATGGTAGTAATTAGCATTACTTATAACTCCAAAAGTTGACGTGACAGAAAAAAACTGAAAACAGATATGGAATCAGCGTGAAAAACGGATTTTGAAAAATGTGCTTTGGCCTCTGATGATTTAAAAAAAATGTTTGTTGTCCTGTGTTATTGATATTATATTGATATATTTGAAAGATTCAGTCACAAACAAATTTAGAATTGTATTACTGGCTTATCTTGCTCCTGGTATTTACAGATGAGCTTGAAAATAACTTGCAACTATACAATAATGGGTTAGTAAACATACTAATTAAATAAGTTATAATTGAGCATTTGAACGATCTTTAGTAAATACAGCTACAAGAGTAGGAAGTCTTTTTAAAACATTTCTAAATTTGATAGTAAGTGAATCTATTTATTTACTGATATATTATTAAATGATTAGTAACAGTTTATTTATAGCTTAGTGCAGACTTATTAGCTAATTTCAAACTACTGCATTGCTTTTTAGTAGCAAGTGATTTAGTAAAGCACTTTGGTAAAAACTTCATGAGACAGGGGTAAGATATCTTTATAATACATTTCTAAATTTTATTGTAATAAATCTTTTTATTTACTAATTTACTATTATTGTCACACCCAACGGGGAGGGGCAACAGGCAATTATCACCTAATCACTCCACTACTTAAACAGAGATAACCTGAAGCACTTTGCGAAGTATTGTTGGCATGTTCATGTGCAGTACTGGGCGTTCTCTTGTCTGTTGTCTCTCCCACTTGCCCTGCCCTGCCTGCCCTGCCCTGCCCTGCCTGCCCTGTTTACCCTCCTTGTCATACCTCCCCGATCTACCCTCCATGTCCTTCCCATCCTCTCATCACCTCGTCTCATCCCTCCACGTAGGACTGACCTGTCAGGATAACGACCAACAGACCTGGACTTGACCTTTCTTTTACCATTAAACAATGCTAACTCTGCATTCAGGGGTCTGGCTCTTCCCTGGTTTCTGGGAAACGACAATAATATGATTCGTAACAGTATGCTTTTAGATTTCCAGACAGCGAGGATTGCTGGCAGATAGAACCATGTGGTTCTGGATTGAGGCATGGAGTAGGGAGTTGGTAGGGGATGGATCCTTCCTTGTCAGGGTTAGGGATGGACAGGGAAAAAAAAATATTCATTAAGTTTGCTCAACTCACTTTATCCGTTGGGGGCTTTTCATTATGTGAGAGTAGAGGATGTAACTGAGAAAACTGTGTACTGGTAATTGTTCTTCAGGTTGGCCTTGGTGCTGCAAAGTAGCTCAGGACCTCTGCAGTTCTAGCTGCAGAATATGATTAGCTCTCATTCCCAGGCATAGATTCCACCTTTGACATTCACAACAGACAAAGAGAATCAGGTGACACTCTAGCCCCCTTAGCACATCGTGGAGGGCTCCCAGGGGGACCTGTTCTCTAGGTCCCATCCCCATTGTCCCGCCCGTGCTCCACAAAGCCTGTAAAACGGCCATCGGCTTTCATCCAGGCTTGCAGGGAATGCAACAGTGGCCCACAGCCGCGGAATGACCAATATCGGAATGACCAATAACGGAATGACCAATAACGGAATGACCAATAACGGAATGATCACGAAAGACCACGATTCTCTGCCGGAGGCCAACAATGCTCTCAGAGTTTCTACAATCACAACTCTGCATTGTATCAAATTACATATCATTCAATAGTATGTGTACCAAATCAAATTCACCCTCTGGGATGAAAGATAATACTACATCCTCTGTAACTGCACTGTATTCCAAAATGACCAAATCTTGGGAGAAAATATCAAAGGATTTCTGGAGGAAAAAAAAACGTATCTATTTAAGTTCGGGTAACATGAGAAACAGAGAAATGAGAGAAAAGCCCCCTAATGCAACAGCACAGCATGCTTAACACCACAAACCCTATGATGTCAATATGATGTCAACAGCAGGATCAACAATGTTTTTCCCGGCATTTCCATGGTCAGTGACTATTTTAGGACAGGAAATGTAATCTGCGATGAGCTTTTTACCATAACCTCCTGCAGCACCTACACAAATTAAACCTACATCACAGCATTTAAACCGAAGGGCTCGGCAAACACCAGCTTACGGAATGCAACCTAGGTGTTACTTAAATTAAAACTACGGGGACTGAAAAAAAATCTATTATTTGTGTACTATATTACTGGCAAAACAGAGTGGAAATCTTCCTTCAGAAAGCTGTAAAATAAAGTGCAAAAAATGCAAGATGTAGTCAACTTAAAATTACCAGGAAGTACAATGACATAATATGAAAAGATGCTGAACATGGGAAGGCTGAAAATGCTCCAGCTTGCACACCTATTCATCGAATGTGGCAAACGTTCAAAATGTCCTTATATGTAAGACTCTTGTCTCTGGCGCAGGGCGTGTCTTGTGTGGCATGCTTAATGCGCCGGCTCTGGGACACATGGAATTCCCAGCAAGACAAAAAAACAGCAGGTGTGCCAGACACATTTAGAGCTGCAGAAACCCCTGAGACCTCCCTCGCATTCAAGGCATTGCTGACCCGCCACCTTTCAAAGGCTGTAATGCTGCCATGAAAATTAAATTGTATTCACAGCTTAATTTTGTTCCTCATTTTGTTCACATAAGTGGCTGCTAGAACATTTGTATCGATTGGCATAACCTTTTAAAGGAATGGTTTGTTTCCACTTTCAGTCTTAACCAATTATAGCCGAATAGTTGCATATGTGTCGCAGCCAATTATTACACAATATGATTAAAAAAGAAACATGCTACAAACATTTCCATTAAGCTACATGCATCATATTATGCACCTAGGCTAATATCTACTGTATGTAAAGACACATAGGAAGGATGTTAAAAGATAACGTTCAATAAGTTCCGGTGATTTAGTTAGACAGCAGATTGGCTGGTTCTCAATGAAAACAGAAGGGCATGAACAACCTGTTGCCATGACAACAAGCACATCCTGCCGAGGTAGCATCTTGGAATGTGCAGATGCTTTCAAGCAGTATTCAGTGACTACACTTGGGGTCAGAAGTCTGTAAGTATGTGTGCGGAAAGGCAACGCCAGACTCTCAAATCTGAATTCTCAACATAAAAGAAGGTTGATGCGATGAAGCTATATGTTGATTTCAGATGCATTAAAGTGAAGGGGTCAGACAGGACGGTGGTCTCATGCAAGGTGGATCACTCCTGAGGAACTCTGGACAGCAGCTGTGAGTAGAACGTTTCCGTTGTTCCATACAACATGGATGTGTGTGTGATGGAGGTTTCTTCAAAACCTGATCAACCCTACACGATATACTGTGCATAGACATAGATAATTTATTTATCCAGAAGGAAATTTAGTAATACTGATATACTGATATACTTCTCCTCAGTTTTCCATCCGTCCATCCATCCATCCATCCATCAATCTCTTTTCCAGGACTGCAATTAACATCAGCCATGGGCTATGAGATATGAAGCACCTCACTGTCAGAGTCGCAGCCCATCTGGCCCTGTTCTATGTGTCTTTTCCCTCCTTGACTGCTGGCCGTCCAATCTGCTCCCCTAGTGTATTTCACTGCTTCTTGGGCCGCCACATAGCTCAATGGATCGATTCATATATATTCATCTATATATATATATATATATATGGGTGGCATGGTGGTGCAGTGGTTAGCACTGTTGCTTCACATCTCTGGGACCTGGGTTTGAGTCTCTGCCTGGGTTGCAGGTGTGTGGAGTTTGCATGTTCTCCCTGTGTCGTCGTGGGGTTTCCTCCGGGCACTCCAGTTTCCCCCCACAGTCCAAATACATGCTGAGGCTAACTGGGGTTGCTAAATTGCCCATAGGTATGCCTGTGTGAGTGAATGGTGTGTGGGTGTGCCCTGTGCCTATATTTAATCCCCTGTTGTCTGTTTGGTTATGTTATGTCTTGTTTATGGTAATCATAAACAAGATTTATGATTTGCTTGTTTATGTTATTTTTTATGATCTGTTTTACTTGTATTCCTTGATTTCTTCTAGTGTTGATTTGTTACAGTTTCCTAGACACTAGTGTTTGTAAATTGTAATTTACTGCACATGTTCCTTGTCGCCCTGCGCCCGTAGTGATTGGTTGATTTGGTTATGGTTCTCACCTGTCCTGCATCGTGCCTTGTTAGTATTTAAGTGCCTGTTCTTGTTCTGTTCCTCAGTGATTCATTTTGGCTGTTTCCCTGTATTGCTGTGTGCTTCCTAGTTACAGTTTGTATTATTGTTCTTGGTGTGGTTCCCTGCCTTGGTTTAGTTGTGGTTCCTCGTGGTCTCTTTGTTTTCTGGTTCTCCCTTGATGTTTGCTTTGTTTATAAAACCCTGTCTTGTCAGAACTGCTAAATAGTTCATCTCCTCCTCTGTCATGATCTGCCGTAATACTTAGGGTGTACTCACACTAGGCATGGTTGCTGTGAACCGGGTCCAAGTACGATTGTCCCCCTTCCCCACTCCCCCTCTGGCCTGCACTCACATAGAGTTTCAGCATTCGTGCCGGAGCACGGTTACGTCATTATGGTACGACTGTTTCAGGATAAACAGGAAGAGCGGCGCTCTCGCTGAACACAATGGAGTCCATCGCTCTGGTTACTTTGTTGATAGTAATTTTGAGTCATTTGGTCCGTGGTGGTCCACAGCCCTCTGACAGACTGATGCTAAACAAGTCTATCACTTTCGTGGCACGAAAATTTTCACGCAATCCTGCTGCTCGTATGAAGAGGTTTGCAAGGTACCAGCTGAAGTGCATTATAAAATTTGAAATAAAATATGTTTATGTTTTTTGTTATGATGACTGTAGTGTTCTATAGCTAATAATCATGCCCGGGCACGGTTCGGAGCACTCACACTAGTCAAACAAACCGCGCTTTGGTGGTGAAACACACTCTGGCACGGTTCAAACTGCCTAGTGTGAGTACACCCTGAGAAGCAAAACGCAAAATCCACCACACAGTTTAATTAATCACTGATTCAACGGAATTGTATCTTTGTACTATGAGAGGAAACATGGGCATAAATATGGAAAAACACGTGCGAATGTCAAGTAGCAGAAAACTATGTCTGTGAACATGTTGTTTTTCACAATGCCTCCCCCCATAAAATGCAACACAGAAAACTCAGCTTCTATGCCTTCAAAGAAAAGAAAAACCCTTTGAGGTCATACTGGATAAAATTGTGTGATATATATCCAAAGTTTAAGGCTCTTAAAATTACTTCCATTACCAATAAACACAACGATAAAAGTGACGTCCAGGGAAAAACATGAGCGATATTAAACAATGCTTTGATTTAGACAGTGGAAGCGATTGTAAAATGGAAATACAAAGAGGGCATGCATGTGAGAAAGGGAGTGAAACAGACACAAGCATGAGAAGGAGCAGGTCACTCTGCAACATCTGAAGGCTTCAACTGTGTTAGAGGCTGGCATGACGTCTCAGATCAGGCGTTTTAAAAATGTACTCAGGAGTATTGGTGCTTCTCAACTTAAAAACTGGTGTTACTCTGCTAGAGGAAAACAAAAGTTGTGACCCTAGGATGCAGTATTAATGGTGAAGAAGGGGAGGTCGTTGACAACTTTGCCTTGGAACAATCAACAACAGTGAAGGAAGTAAAAAAAAAAAAACTTGGTACTGAAGTCCTGATGTATTTCAAAGAAAAAAAATGATTTCCTGTTTCCAAATATGAGACATCAGCTTCTTCCACCTTAATGCCCTGACAGCAGGGGTTCACATTTGCTGTGTCTTGTCCTGGCAAAGATGCCTGGAATAACAGGTGATCTCAGAGGCACGGAAGAGTGCACCAAAATAAGGTGGATTCGGAATCTAAAGTACAGCACAATAAAACCGCAAGTAACTAGACTGGCACTTCAGTCAGTTATAAGCGACATGAACTACAGCACGATCCCATAACTTCTCCCTCAAACCCCATTAATTTAGAGCAGATGGAAGGAAAATCTCGCTGTTCTCCCTGCTCATCCCTCATCAGACAATAATCCATCATGGACTATCATGGAGAACCATCCTCACTCCAAAGATGTTCCTCAAAGCCACATCAGCTAAACATGAAATACCTTGGTACTGAAGAGAGAGAGGTAAGGAGCAGGCACTGATTACAGCACTTTGCCACACCCACCACACAACAAACCACCTCAGGGATGAGAACCTGAGGGCGGCCAAGTGGCAGGTGATACCTCAGCCCCACACTAGTCCAAATGGACCAGTGGGAGGTTTTTTTCCCAGTGGCTAGAGTGCCAATCCTGCCAGCAATCCCCAGATTTCCCTGTAAGTTGGAGGATTTCTATATAGGGCTGGATGTAGATTAACGTCATACCTGGGATGTAGAAATTGCAGGTTAAGGGCCTTGCTCAAGGGCCCAACAGAGGAGAATAACTGCTGGCATTCATGGGATTCAAGCCAGCAACCTTCCGATTGGTGGCATAGATCCCCAGCCTCAGAGCCACCACTCTGCCATGTTATGGACAAGACATGGAAATCATCACTCATGTCAGTAAGTCCTAGTTCCTTGGGAAGCCATGAATTTACACCAAAAATTACCAGAGAAATCCAGCTTAGCAATGCCACAATAGCCACCTTATCAAAGATGTCTGGAGTTGAACTCACATCAGCAATGTGCTGGATTTCCAGTAATAAGATTTTACAGTCCCTCCCCCTTTGGGACAGGAGTTCATGTACAGAGTATATAAATACAACAGCACCAAGTGGCATGTCATGAAATAAGAGAGGAAACTCAGCATCACAGCTATTGCTGTCTGGTGATCTGCTCACTGCGGATGAAGATATTTTATTCTCACTGGCCTTACATTCATTTTGCCGTTACATGAAAATCCCTGCAAAAGCACAGTCCTAATCGGTGTCATGAAACAGCGGCAGTACTGAAGGCTTGTGTCAGTTGCACGGCACCTATATTAACAAATTAACAGCATTATTTATGCTGGTGCCAGTGTCAGATGTAAATCGTTATTGATTTTGCTAGCGAACACTCATCCTCATAGTACTTCTACACACAAGAGTTGACTACAGAGCCTACGTGAAAGTCACTTCAAGGTCACAAGAGAAGTTCCCGACAGGCAATCCTGAAGTCGTAATAATAATTGATAATTAACAGTTTATTTAACAATGTTACCTGTAGACTTTACACAGGTTTGGAATCTTCCAAGTGCGACTTTTAACTGTTTAATTGTTAACCTAAAGACGAAACGGGTTTTGGCAGACAATACGGAAATACTGTATGATGTTTGAATGTATCATTCTTTAGATATCGAGTAGGCTATATCGATATGCCACATTTTCTATTTGAACCCCCCCCCCCCCCGCCGCCGCCCTTATCCAGATACCGGTTTCCATAACAACCTCCGTTTGAGTTTCTGTAATCCTCTATTTATAGAAACATTGATGTCTCAGATTCGGGATCTGAAAATCATCCATTGATTATCGCATGTTTGCGGGCGTACTGTTGTGCCACTGGAAAATACACGATTGCTTTCCCCTCAGCGACACTGTGAGTGACACACACCTGTATCCGGACAACTTAAAGCAAACTAAGGACACGTTGTGGTGGTAGGTCACTGAGGGTAACGGTCACACACTCGTCTGGATAATCCTAAACTGCACGACTCATTTAGCGTTCGTCTGTTGTTTAAACACCTATACAACCCGTGGCTGTCAGTTCCTTCCGACGCATTTTGCACACGTGTACCCCAGTGCACGCTCTTGGGTTCGTACTAAATAATGAATGACACTGATTCATTGGTGCACTGAATGTTTCTTATTCATATGCATGGTTTTTACGCATGTAGTTTTTGTTATAATGCGGAATGGAAAAACTTGTGACCCGAACTCTTGTGCGCTGCAGCCCCAGGGACACGGCGGTGCGGCTCCTTACCCTCGCAGCCCTAGAAGAATAAGGATCTTCAAACAAATTCCAAATCACCGGCTGCCACTTTTTCCAGCGACCCAAGCTGCCTTCGCCCGTCTCAACGTCCTCGATGCCCAGCTCGTCTTCTTCTCCGTCGCAGTTCTCCACGTTAATATCAAACACGTCGAGAGCCTCCTCGGCGTCCCGGTGCTGCCGGTAGGTCATCCAGCAGCACGGCTCCACGTCGGTCTCATCTATACCCCAGAAGGATAACTCTTCCTCGAAGAGGGGACCGCAGACGTCGGCCGGGCAGTGGAGCTTCCCCGTCCTGTAGTAGTTGAGCACGTAGGCGAAAACCCCGGGGTGCCGGTCGAAGAAATACTCGTTGCTTTTGGGGTTGAACTCAATGAAGCCGGATACTTGTTGCAGGCGCGCGGGCGCGGAATCCCCGTCGGAGCCGCAAGCGAGCAGGGCGAGGCGCGTGCCGGGCAGCGTCCTCAGCGTGTTCCGGTACGTCTCGTGCCGGGTTCCCCCCACGTTGAGGATTATCCTCTCATTGTCGTCGATCTTGCCCATCGCTCTGGATAAGACATGACTCGATTAAGACTTTTTTTTAAGTATTAAATATTTTGTTTTCGAAGTAACATCAGAATGCCCACCTAGAGTAGCCAGGAAAGACTATCCGCCCAAGAAACCAACGAAGGTATCCCTTATAAATGTTCTGCATGCACCAGTTTTGTTTTTTTAACTGCGATTGCATACGGATTTGTAATTTCATAGCAGAAATCGCTTGCTGCTAGTCGGACCTCCTTCGATTTGCCCTTGTGCCAGTGGTATCAGCCAGTAGCTATTGACGTGCGTGCAGTTGCTGGTAGCCTTTATGAGTCTCTGTCTCTGTGGTTCCTGTTTCCCATTCTGGCAGGAGAAGTCGAATTGAATAACACAAACAGCCCTTCTGATTATTCATCTGCCAACTTGATCTGTTTATCCCGTCTTACCCACCGCAGATATAAAAATACTATCCTAATTTAAACGCTTTCCTTACGCGACAGTTTTTAAAAATTCTTATTTACTTGAAACGGCGTCAAGGAAAAATCCACATTTACTTACCGGTTTGCGCTGTTGATTCCGGTGCTTCGTAATATTCGCAACAGAATTCTTCCTACACATTGTTTTTTGTTTTATTTTATATATTTTTTAATTTATATGTTATATTTCAAGTTTTTATTTTCTGTACCCCAGTGCAATGCATTAAATTACGCGTCTAGCGCGTTCGCAACAGGCAAAGGCACCAAATAAAATGTGAATCTAAAAGCCTGGTTTTGTTTTGCATTTTATATTTCTTGCATTCGTTTTCAGTTTTGAAGCCATCCTTTTTACATTCCAATACGTCTGTCTTGTTGACATTTGGGCAGACAACCAGTTCCGTCCCGGAGGATCTGGTGGAGCTGTTCTTTCAGCACCAAATAGATCCAGTTCTGCTCCTACGTTTAACTACAGGGACACGCACGCCACGGACACGGAACTCTCTTAAAAACCTGATAATTACACCATTGTTATAACGTGTAATCCCATAATCGGGGCTTCCCTGAGACTGTCTGGCTTTGCGCTTTTTGCGACTTCGTAAAATGGAGGATATTTCTTCTTATAATACCGATATCCGGTTGTTTTATTAAGGAACACCGAAAAAATGTATTAGAAAATATCAGACAAATCCACCTTAGCTCCCCAGTTATCTTATATCATAAAGATGCGAACGGGAATTTGGATCGCGTAGTAGTAGCGGCTAAATGGAATAAGTTTTCCTGGCGTTACGCATAAGTAGGATAGACTACCAGGTGGGACGTGGTTTGTTTGCCGTCTGCGCTGAACAGTCTTACTTCAGTCAATCTGAAGGACAGAGGCGAATACTGAGGGCATTAGATGTCTCACCGCCAGTGGGTCACGGAGAAATGTGGTACGATATGAGTTGGAAACCTTCGCTACCTGTGATTTACTCAGCTGATGCGCGTCTGGCGCACTTATGGTCTCACACTATGCTGCGGTTCACCGATCCCCAAGAAAAAATACGTTTTTTTGATAGAAAATTTGATTCATAAGCAACGAAAGATCTTCTTAAGACCTTAAGAGACATACAAGTAAAGTCAGTGAAAATAACATAATGAAGCTGGGCTGGGTTTCAGACGAGTGCTGCTGATAAGATAACCACAAATACCTGCCTGGAAGGCGAACTGTCAGTGCGTTTTAGTTTGTTTTACAGTTCCAGTATTAGGTGAGTTTAAACAGTAAAGTTGTAGTCATTCCCTATAATCATAATAATTACAAGTCTGCAAATGGTGAAAACGAAAAAGGCAAATGAGTCATTTATCGCAAAATTTATCCGATCGATGTTACACAACTTAAGAGAATAGCTGTAAGATTGTTATTTTTGTCTGCGATGCGACCAGACTGGACTATTCCTGGTGCGTCGGCTGATGTCTTTATAAACAGACTGTTAAGGTTCAGTTTCAGATCCACTGACAAATCTAATTACTGATATCACTTAATCGTGAATATTATGTGCCCTCCAAACAACATTTTATAGAAAATTCATGGGAAATGGGGTATATCGATTGCGAATTCATGCTACTATTTTGCATAAATTGGAAGATTACAAACATCTTATAATTTCAACATGCTCCTTCAG
>JAODUD010000062.1:25555278-25571773 GCA_026784285.1 Stomatorhinus walkeri
GCTTATCCTTCTGGGTCGCGGGGGATCCGGAGCCTATCCCAGAAGCTACGGGCACGAGGCAGAGACCAACCCTGGACGGGGGGCCAGCCCATCGCAGGGCACACTCACACATGTGCACCATTCACTCACACATGCACACCTATGGGCAATTCAGTAACTCCAAGGGGAGATTCAGTAACTCCTCAGCATGTCTTTGGACTGTGGGGGAAACCAGAGTGCCCGGAGGAAACCCTACGATGACACGGGGAGAACATCCAAACTCCACACACATGGAACCCAGGTCCCAGAGGTGTGAGGTAACAGTGCTAACCACTGCAGCACCATGTCATATATATATATATATATATATATATATATATATATATAGACTTTACAAAGTAGCGTCTGCATGCCTGCGGGTCCTTGAGCAAGGCCCTTAACCCCCAACTCCCAGGCTACCGCTACGGGTGGCTGCCCTTCATGGACAGCTTACTCTAGAAGAGTAAGTTGAGGGAGGAGTAAAGACAATTTCCCCACGAGGATCAATAAAGTATCAGTTATTATTATTATTAAAAATATGATGAGTCACCTTTAGCACCAGACAGATGGTAGAGACCTTTAATGACACAGCAGTCAGTGAATAGTTTAATGTTTTAAAACAGCAATTCTCAACCCGTGGTTCATGACCCAAATTTCAATTGTGGCAAGTTCTGAAAGGGTTGCGAGGCAGAGTTAGAAATATAAGTATTTTAAAACTAGCAAGCTCTTATGCTGATCCACGATCAGATTTCCCAGCCCCAGTACTAGAAATATCCTACATAAATGGGTCTTGGGTCGGCAAATGCTTAGCGCAACACTAGCCAATCCAAAAAGCCAAACCACAGATGCTTAATTTAAAATTCATTTGCACATCCAATCAGATTTGTGCTGTAGGCATTAATTGGCGTGAACTGCAGAGTGCACTGCATGCTTTATCATAGTGTTAATTAAGCCTATACATGTGATTTTCTATGTCTGGAGGAAATAAGACATCTTTTTTCAAATTTATTTTTAATTTGACAGCATGTTCTCTTTAGTGTACAACAGGGATAAATATGTTTCCTTACATCAGTGAAAAGATAGATGCAAAAACAAAATGTCCACTACAATGGACATAATGAATGGGTGGGGTCTCAGGAGGATATTATTCCATTATAAACCTAAATATAGGTACATCAAATGGGTCATTTGCAAACCCTACAGGTGATTTACAAGCTACTTAAACTGTTACATCCATGTAAATGCATGTGTGTGTGCAGCCTTGTTTCAAATTGGAAAATCTCACTCCAGCCAGTTGACCAAAGTTGGCACCCCTGATTTAGCTGGATTTCTTATTGTGTTTCTACGGCCCACAGTTAGTTTGAGCTTCGTCTCTCTCTTCACTACATCCTATACATCCCTAGGCTAATAAATGTCAATAAAATACCACAGGAGGGTTTGAACAACTGATCAGTGGCCACAGAATCAATTACCACCAAAACCTGTCTAGCATTTCAAAGGGTCCCCTCATCAGATGGCCAGAAGGTTAGCTTACTGTAATGTAATCTGACTAGTCATAACAAACCTCTCTGGTGTCTGCTTTCACAGGAATTAATAGGGGAAGAATTGCACTTTACACTCAGATTTAAAGGGTGTATTTCCAAAGTATTACTTGAACTACTGGAAACAACCAAGTTTGAAAAAAGCCCTCTTAAAGGTTAATAAGAGATAGCATTATTGCTTATTCTCCTCTTCTGTCAGTTGGAACATGAAAGTCAGGAGCGAACCCCTCACTGTGCCAGTTATTAGTGAGAATCAATCATTCGTTATTTATCGCAGTAGCTGGAGTTTAATCGAGGCTGTTATGCCTGAGCAGATGACAGATGATTTCCGTAATGTGGGAATCAATTGCTCAAATAGTGAGAGGTTAAACACATCAGAGGAAGGCAACATCAACGTCAGCTGGAAAAAAACATTTCAGCTGACACACACTGACTGTTGCCAGCAATTAGCTGTATTGTCGAGGTTTATGACCCCAACATCTACTTGCTTCAGTAAGAACTAACCTTACCTGTGAGGATGAAGATTTCTCCAATTTTTGTGGTGCTGTACTGTTCAGTGTTTTTTTTTTCTTCTTCAATGACTGATGCTGCGTAGTGAAACTCTTCTTCTGGCTTAACAGTGCCCTGTAGCCTGAAGGAATTGCCCTTTATCCATTTCACAAGAATCAGAATTCTCACAGCTCTGTACACAGTCTGGGTTCACAGGACCAATTTTACTATTTTCTGGTTGATTCATGTAGAATTCATTACCCAATAATTGCAGAATGAGGGATTGGAAGTGCGGGGGTGGCGATGGGGTGGCAGGGAGACAGAGGCATCATCTGTACAAATCCATTTGTTTTCTGGAAATTTCCAAGACCAGTAATACCACAGGACAGAATACACGTCATCATGAAAAAGGATGGAGAGAGAAATTAGACAATTTTAAGGCGCTTTTTCTTTCTGTTTAATCAAGAACAGTCTGTGCATCATGTGCCACAGTCCTAAGCAGCTTGAGTTTGTTTTACTTGGCATAGTGTTAAAATGGCCTTTTTGCTGATTTCACTGAAACAGTGAAGTATGACACAGTCTTTGAGCCAATTCCACTCTTACACACTGAGAAAAAAATGGACATGGTTAGTGTATCTCTCATAACTCTGATTTACAAATACTGCCCCAGAAATAGTGCTAGATATCTGCCTGTCCAACACCCAGCTTTTAACTTTTCTCGTCTTCTTTATAACATTAGAACATTGCTGTCAGATGCAGTCATACACACCGCCTGCAGACTCAGGAGTTACTGAATACAAAGATTCACAAAAGCTTTGAAGATTCTTGTAATTATGATTGAGCTGCTTGCAGTTGAGAAAAAAAAGGATCATAAATGGTTTCTTGTCAGAATTGGACGTCAATCCCAGCCATGTAGCAACTTCATTTATTAAAGCTAAACAACCTGAAGTCTACCTTTCATCTTAAGAAGGAGAAATCTGCCAGAGACTTCCGTAAAAATGGTGGTTTCCTGCTGACTGGTGGTGCTTCCCTTTGCAAGTTTGGAAACATTATACCTGCCTGCATTGAAACCCCCACACACTCTGCACAGGGCATTTGATGGGGAAGGACAGACTCTAACCTGCTTGACACAGAAATGCAGAAATGTTTGAAATGCCATAGGCGCGTGGGCACTCAGGCATGTGATATCCGGTCTTTATCGTCTGGAGGGGTTGTTATACTCCTGCATGCGTGTCCGTCTGGCGTGTTACTGGTGAGGATCTGCACCTAAGCCAGGTAATTGTCATTGGTACAGCGGGGTCTGCTACCCTCAGGCCGCTATGGATCCACAGAGATCCAGTGGATCCTATCAGACCAATAGGGATCCTGCAGGCTATTCTTCAGTGTGCCACCAAAGGGCCTGGTGAGGTGTCAGGCAGTGGTGGTTCTAGACCACTTCAGCTGGGGGCCAAACTGGGGCCAGTTGTTCTGCTAGGGGGCCAGATGCATTTGACCTTAATGTCATCCAAGTATTATTTACATTAGATTGCTAGCATCAAGAAACAAAAGACAATTTTTAAAACCGATAAGTTATTTATGCAAAGCTTTACAGTTACATTTTGCAATTTTTACAAATGTGTAACTCACTCCGATTTCTTGTTTAGACTGTCTTGCTTCCATAAACTTGATTACTTTTTTTTTTTTTACTTTTTTAGCCCAAGTATATAAATGTAAATAATAATAATAATAATAATAATAATAAAGACAATTTTTAAAACCGATAAGTTATTTATGCAAAGCTTTACAGTTACATTTTGCAATTTTTACAAATGTGTAACTCACTCCGATTTCTTGTTTAGACTGTCTTGCTTCCATAAACTTGATTACTTTTTTTTTTTTACTTTTTTAGCCCAAGTATATAAATGTAAATAATAATAATAATAATAATTAATAATGCATTTATTTCAGACCCAAGTACCATATGTATCTAGGGGGGCCTTGGGGGTGGGGCATGCATGTTGTTACAGAGACACTGCCTCTCCCCCAGAACCACCCCTGCTGTCAGGACCACTTACACACCAGCAGTTCGCCTCCTTACAGTTTTTCACAGAGCTTCGACCTCAGAGATTTACTGCAGTGTAAGAGGGTACCAGGAACACTTCGCAAAATTAACTTCAATTCAGTGTAATTCAACTTGCTTACAGAAACACAATGAGCACAATAAACAATTTAACTTTATAGAATGTGTAGATTAGTATGAGATGAAGCCAGGACAGTTTTTGTAATAGATAACCATTTTTAGTTTTCTGTGAATACTGTTTGTCCCACAATCAGCGGGATCTCAAGGCGTCCTTTGCCACCTGCCTTCAGCCATTTTTTTTGGCTGTAATGTTGTCCGTCCACAAAAAAACGACACGATGCTCTGCTGGAGAAAAACACTCACAAGAACGGAGGTTTTTCATCTACTGAGCCAACGGCCACTAAACGTAGGACTGCTCTGTGATTTAGACGACGTGCGCTGAGGTTGGGGGCGGGACTGTTCGCAAGGGTGACCAGTACAGCGGAGAATGACATCACCAGCCTGCTGTCACTCAACCCGCTCAGCTCAGACAGAGGCGGTGACAGAAACGTGGATGCTGCCTTCATCCACGGCCCTGTTTGTTATTCCAGACGGAGCGGTTTTGTTTGTCCGCTGGGTTGGTTTATTCATTCTGCGTTCTGGTTTTTGCCAGTTTAATTAGCAGATGCCCATGTACAGAAATCGAGGTAATGATCACAAGCGCAAACACAATTTAGTACAAGATAGATAATCTCTTTGAGATCTTCAATGGCCTGTAGGATTAGCAAGTTGGGCAGAAACTGTTGCTGTTGCTTCATATGAAAATATCATTCCTCAGTAGATATAAAGTCATAAGCACCTTCTGGTTCTTGGAGAAACTTCAGATCTGCAAATCCTGCCCTGAGGAGGAATCGGCCCAGGAGTATTTGGAGGATGAGGGGAGATATTGAGCCATGTTCTCTGGGTCTTTGTTTGCTCTGCTATGGTGTGTGCTCCTTACTTGGCCATTATAGGGGCGGGTGATCATCGTGTGAGGAACCGTCCATAGGATGACATCAATGCTGGAATGACATCCTCCACACTTCAAGCAGTATAACCAAGGGTCATCCGGGAGGTAGGCTGAACATGGCACTTTCCATATATTGCCAGCTCACGACATTTATTCCAGAAGATAAATATCATTCATATTACCAGCGGCAGTAAATGAAATGCTCAATACGGAGGCTAAATCTTCCCAGCTCGCTGGTATAATACAGATTTAGGGAGGCACACAGTTCTGATGTGAATGTATCTTTAGTAACCATTAAGGGTATTTTCCATCCCATTGTGTATTTTTAGCGCCTCCCACAGGCACGAAGCAGCCTGTGTAAAGCAGCAGCAGTCCTTGCTCCAGGGTCTGTCCCACATCTGGAGATGCCTGCTTCAGCGTCAATCACGTCATGGCTGCAAACTGAGAAGAAAACGCCGGGTATCAACACTTCCAATTTTTTGGATTTTGTAGCTTAGTTTATTATCAGGGTCTATAGCACGAGAAGGTAAATTGGTCAAATGAGGGGGGGGGATCATTAGAAATATGACATTTATATTCAAGTTATTTAAAGGGAAGGTGAACTTTTAAAGGCCGTCATATTTCCTTGTGTGTGTCAGCCTAATTGTAATTTAACAGGAAGGTAAATGAGAGGTTGGGTTTTTAGTAACCCTTTACTCTGCCTGCCAGCAGATGGCGCTGCAGTTCTTGCATAAGCAAGTACTGAGTGCCGGTGACTTTCCCAGATGCAAAGGGCCCGACGATCACCTGGAGGAATGTGGCACACATTCCCCAGCCCCCCGAAACCCATCACCTCTCATATGCTGTGCTGTGGTCTGCTGGTGGCTGTCAGGGATTTGGGCCACGAGAGATGGATAGGACTGAGAGCGGCCCAGCCTTGCGTTTTTAGCTCTCGACTCACTCTCCTGGCTTTGTGAATCGTGATGTCACAAACAACCATAATGGAGATTGACGGCTCTCATTCTGCGCATCAAAGCATTTTTGTCACAGGGCTCATGATCATTCAGTACAGATTTTGCAATGGCAGACTAGGCGAGACACATGTGATATTGTTTACAGGGAGTAAAGGCAAGGAAAAGAGACGCTGATCCCAATCAAACGTCCCCGCAGGGCTCAGTGGGTGAAGGCTAATCACAGGCTGAACAGCATGATCTGGTCCCCCTCTGGCGGAGCGGGTCAGAGGTGTTGATAATCAGCTGGCGGCAAGCTGGGGGGGCTGGGGGGGAACGACACTGAGGGTTTAGATGAGCAAAAGGAATATGACGACAGCGAGAGCGGTAGAGTGTCCATGTGTCATGTGTGTCGGGTTGGGCGTGTGCGTGCTGCCTGCTGGAGTGCACGCCCCTCACCCCATCACGGTGTCTCCTCCTCCGATTTCCTCCATATGCCAACAAGGAGCTCATTAGCAGCAGAGAGAATCCTGGGTCAGTCCGGCATTTGGTTTTGATGTAACGCTCTGGGGCGGGGATGGTATGCAGTTTTTAAATATGCATTTGGCAGAGCTCCAGACTAAGTACACAAAATGTTTACTACACAGAAAGCAAATACTGTTTATTAGTTTCATTCATTTTTTTTTTTGAAGGCTGAAACGACGGAGATGCGGTCAGCAGTCTGCCGCATGTCAGTACGGTACGTTTCTGTCCACAGATGGTCGCTGGCTTCCTCCCGTCATACTGCTGCTTTTATGCTCTGCAATCAGGGCTTTTATGGTCAATATCTACAGGCTTTTGTTCCAGCCAGACTCTGATCCACCAAATAGAAACGACGGTTTTTCTTATCATTATGATCCTCATTAATATTCATGATGGGAGACCTAAGCCCTGCCCACACCGGGTGCCATGTGATGCAGCAGTGCTTTGACTGTGAAGTGACTGACCAATCAGGGTGAGAGAACATGTCCTTCTGCCACAGGGCAGTGCTTCACCCCTGTGAACCATCATGGCTAACTTCAGGCTAAGCTAATGCCTTTTCTCAGAGACAGAGCTGTATTACTGACTCCGCCCCTCTATGACCATTGGCTAAATGGCACTCAGCACATAGTCGGAATCTCAGATGGGCACCAGGAGGCGATCTCAGTGACATTCTCTAGATCTTCAGCAGACAGTCCCCTATGCCCAGTGGCCAAAACTGCACCTGACAGCATTGGATGTGACAGGTGACATGCTGCATGGACATTAAGATAACCACTCTATTTTCCATCTCTCCTGCTGCTACAGCAGATACCCACATCCTATTTCATCTAGTCAATTACCCTGCAGAGGGATGAGCTGATGTGTCTCTCCTTCATACCGCCTACATTTATCTGGGAAAAATGAAAAACTGTGAGTAAAATTCATATGTATTTATATATATATATGCACAAACTGCATCCTGGTTCTTCCCTGCTTCTCATTGATGAAGGGCTTCTTCCTTGCTTTATGGGTCTTCAGTCCTGCTTCTCGGATCTTGATATGAACTGTCCTAGCTGTGCACTTCATACCACATAATGTTTCCCATTCCTTTTGGAAGTCGCTTGATGTCATCCTCCAACTCATGAGAAACTCTCAGATAAGTTGACATCCCTGCCATTAGAAAGTCGCTTCTACCCTCTACCTGGCTGGTTTTCGATTATTCCCAGTGTCTCCTGCTTCATCCTTATTCTTGTCTGCTGCTGTCTTAAAAACTCTGAGCCTGGAAGCAGTCTGCCTTGCAGTGTAGCCGTCTGCCAGCAGAAACAGGGTTAAACCAATATTTAAAAATGCAGATCTAAAAGAATATGCAGTAGTCTCTTAATTATTTCCAGTGCAGTACATCCCTATCCATCATTTTATTGTCCCAAAGAGACAGATCATCTTTGAAACATGCCTGCTGTTACCTGCAATTTTATTCTAATTTATATACACACATGAACACACATTTTGTTGTGTCATGTGTAATTATGTCTAATAATGATTGTATTCTCAGTTACAGGTGAGATCCAGTGGAATGTTGGTAAGAGAGGGATTTATCTACCATCGCTTTATGGTTCAGCTTCACTTCCTCTCCCCATGTGGGCACAACGACCAGACACTATCGGCTCTTTGTTCAGGGCTGGCAGCCCCCCACCCCGGAGGTGGAGTTGAAGAACATCCAGGGATAAATACCGCAGTATGAACCCCCACGCCGAGCCGGGTATCCTTTACGAGGCAGTCCCAGCGGGACAACTCCCGTGTAAATAAAATGTGCTTGTTTCCCTTTCTTGCAATCCACAGCACAAACATCTAATTTACCTCTTATCCCTTCATATTTTCAGACTTTTCCCTGGGGGATCAGCTGAGCTCACACGCCTTGGCTTTGCAGTGGCAATTAAAGCGGTGCAAGATTTAAACGAGTTCTCCCGTGAAAGATATAAACAACAGTCTATGTTCTCCCTTACGCCTTGACCAAGCTAATCTATTATGCATGTCAGGTCAAGTAATCTTCCATCAAAGGGGTTTTCTGAATTTATCCATCGCAGAAAGACCACTATTACTGTGATGAATGCACAGCTAGCATTACTGTTTGCACACTCCCAGATGCTTAAAAAACACCTTCACCGGGAACAATGGAAGTTCGTGTTGGCCATCATGAAGATAGATGTGCTGTGCAAATGAGTCACGAGCCGTGTCCCCCTGATAGCATCTTTTTTCCCAAGCTCACAGTCTCAGGACGCAGTGCATTGTGGGTATAATAAAATGGCCCATTAGCTACGGGAACGAAAAATGACGACGGTGGCCTGCATGTCATCCCTCCGCAGTGAGCCACCTCAGCCGACCAGGCAGGCTCCCCACGCTCGGTTGCCACGGACACCATCGCTCCCCAGTCCCTCTAGGGACCTTCACACCCATGCAGATCTGTTTGGAGGGGAGGGGGGCAATTAAGAATGTTCGCCGTAGTGGTTTATATTATTCCGCGGATCTGGAAACGAGTCGCACCTGCGGGAAAAAAAAATGATTTCACGGTTGTTTTCACGCAGCACCGGGACATGATTGGTCTGCACTGCAAGACTGTATCTTCGAAAAGGATGCCTTGTAAATTAAAACACTACGAAAGTGCAATGGACATGAGGAAACCTGCAATGTAGCGTAGCGCACATGAAAAATGTAAATGTAGTTTTTCCTCGGTAAAGTGCATTCCCAATAAATTGTTTTCACTCTTAATGTGTTTGGTCACAGGCTATGTCTGGCACAGCATGTTATAAAGGGTGGTGAAGATCGGGGCCATGCAGAAACCTGGGGGCAGGTGTTCAACTGGGTGGGGGGCTTTGATCATCCGGAATTGAAAAGGGGCACTTTCCTCAAAAGGGGGGCACTTTCACTTGTCATGGGAGTTAGGCATCAACCCCCCACCCCCCAAACCACACATCCTTGTTTTAGCTACATATCATGTCATATTAGGATGACAAACATTCATGGGGTTGATATAGTCTGATTTGTGTGTGTGTGTGTGGGGGGAGGGTATGTGTATATTACATTATAAGGACCAGAAGTCCCCACAATGTGTTAAAAACCTGTAACTTTTTACCTTGTGGGGATTTTTTTTTTTGGTTTTATAAAAATTTGTGAATGTGACTCCATCAGCAGATCTAACCAAACCAATTGTCCTCATCTGTAGTTTCTCCACCAGCTCATGTTTTGAGTTCATTCCTAACAGGATCAAAATTAATTCAATCATATCCTCATAAGGTGGATTGAAGGTCTGCTTGATTTTCATTCAGGGAATCTTCCAACAATACAGTAGGATGAGAAATGTCGGTGACACTACTACAGGGGACACAAATACTGTAGTATTATGCTATTACTTATGTATTAATTAACCACAAATTACGTTTTAGTTACATACCGATCTCATGTTTGTTCATCATCAATGAATCATAACATCTTTTTATCTCAAGCAGTTACTATACTTGTTAATCTAATTCTGTAAACCTTTATGAATTACTAAGGAACAAGTCATGAATAACAAGTTGTTCCTCATTAATGAATCATGATCCATCTTTTACTTCACATAGCTACTATACTTCTTCATGATTTGTACTTCAGTAGTAACTGAATTACTACTATGTATTTGTGGCCCCTCAAGAAAAGACTCAAGAAAACACTTTACTTCTTGACGCACAAAGGGCTGGAGAGTGGAACCAGAACCTATCACCAAGGCGTACGTGTCTTTGCAGTGTAAAGTAAATCGTCCACTTGAAATATTTATAGAAATGAAATGTTTATGGATCACAAAAAATGTGTGTGAACTCATTATAGATTAATAAAACTGTTATTAAAATCCAATTTCTTGTTTTTATTCAAGAAATGAAGGTATTGTTTGACATTTAGGCCACACCCTTCCTTAAGCCAAAGCGTGATGTTTTTGAATATGCACTTTTTACGCACCTGGGGTGTCTCTGAAGCAACCATGATGCTGCTTGACTGGTGTTCACTGCCAGTAGCTGAAGTCACAACACGGTTATAATCCAGGGCTGGCAGGAAACCAAAGCGCAAACAGTGAAACTGCCAAGCCATTCAGAGGCGCACTGGGCTGAAGACGGCAAACCACATCCTCGGGAAACTGCGGTCACGAGCCCCTTCTGTAAGCTAGGCACCATCAATCGTCGGAAGTCGAAACTCCAGGCGTCCATTGACGCTCAGTCTGTTCTAGGAGCAATGATTCCCATGTCAAAAACAGGGATTACGTGCTTTCAGGAAATTGTTTGTGTTTCTGAGCTCAGGGATGTGCAGCGATTATGCTGCACCAGGAGCGTGATACGAGAGAAATTCTGAAAAGCAAATGACCTCTGAATGAAACTCACTCACGACGGAGCTCCGATCCTGCTGGTTTCACGCTTGATTTTGTGAGGTCGTCTCTGTCTGGACTGCAGTTCATTAAATTAGTAATGTCAGTCTTATTAAATTAGCAATGCTCTGTCCTGGGTCATGAGTACCTCATTAAAACACAGCATTGCACACAATGTTCAAGCTTCAAGAACTATCTTCAGAACGGCAGGAAGTTTGCTGTTACTTGTACGACTCGGAAAGTCCCCTTAGCAGATTATTCACATCCTTATGTCGACTGCGGAGGTTCTCAAAGGTTCATAAAGCTAAAAGGGAGTTAAGTAAGTATGTGCTGTCATATAATAGGGCAGCTGGTTGGCATGCACACTAATCCATGAATGTCATGAATATTGTCAACTTGCTCATAATGATTTGTGTGGTCAGGTTTGAAGGACAGAAATCGCTTTAGATCAGGGATGGGGAACCTGATCAGTGGAGAGCTGGTGCGGGTTTTTGGGATGACCTCTCTATCAGCCAATAATAAAGCAGCGGTTCTCAACTCCATTCCCGAGGACCCACTGTGATTGGCTGATTGAGTGGTCATCCCAAAAACCCGCACCGGCCCCCCAAGTTACAGGTTCCCCACTTGCTTTAGATTCTTGGCAGTTTATGTACTTAATTAATACCAGGCTGAATGGGATACAGTAACCGGATCCACGTTTGGACATCTCATTTATATGCCATTTGTCCAGTCTGGAAAAAAAATGACTCTTGGAACAGGTTTCAAAGCTTAGTTGAACCGGGATAACAGTTGGGGCACGAGACAGTCAACATATTCCAAACTGCTCACAGCTTTATCAAAGCAACGTCACTTTGAATTTTTCTGTGGCTCTGAGAGCAAAAGCTGTCTTCTGCTGCCTACCCGTCTCCTCCAGATTTTCAATCACATTCTTAGAGGTTATATAATCTCTCACTCATATATAAGAAAAAAATAGTACAATAAATATTATCATGGAAAAAAATCAACGACCTGCCACAATACCGTTTTCATCATTTCCTTCAAAATTTTAACCCCCATATTAGGCCTGAGGGTTTAAAACGTGTGGTTGTGTGGTATAATTTACAGTACGCTCTGCCACTGCATTCAGATGTTTTCAATTCCAGTGTGTCAACACCAATCAGGATCGCTCTGAGCCTCTGAACACATTTCACTGCCACAGGGGAATGGGAAAAGAATAGTGATGCAATTTTACTGAGAACCCCCTTCGAAGGGGCTGACGGCGGCGAATCATTCTGAGGAACCGGGTAAATATAAATCAAAATTCAGGGCCTGCAAAGGTTCTCTTTGGAAAACTAATGAACTGTCATTGCTGCCCCGTTCAGCTAGACACCTGATTAATTTCACTGAAACCTTTTCATGCTGAATCATGCTTTTTGCTTTTTTTATTTTTATATTTTTTTAGCAAAAAATATGTTTCTCTCTCTATAATTCTGCATTTAAGGTGCGTATTGTAGACTTCACATTTTTTATAGAAAAAAAAGATCCTCCATCCATCCATTTTTCTTCACCACATAGTCAAGTAGACTAAACCTAAAATATGCATTTGACGAGGCTCCAGATTAAGTATGCAAAATATTTACTACACAGAAAGCAGATGGTGAAATAATATTTTTAAAAACATAACACAAATCAATATTATGTTTTATTGCAAAGCAATGATGTACACAGACAGAAACTTCAATGTGCAATACAAAAATCCGTTTTTGGTCTAGGGAGGCATTGTCTCTTCAAAACGGCGGTAATTTTGCATTTTATCGCTGCCCTGGTGGGACGGAGTTAAAGCAGGCCTGCAAAGAATGTGAGCTGACCTTTCTTCTTGGGGTGTAACTGTGTGCTGTTTAGTTTGATGTCACACTTGTCCACAATCCACAACCACGGTCTCCCAACCCTCTCACACGACATATTTATTTCAAGGGCTTCCTGGATCTTCAGAGTCATTGTTGCCTCTCATAAAGCATTGAATTAATGCAGCCTTTTCTTGGACTATAAAAAGCCTGCAGGAATAATGCTCCATAGCAGAGATGTGAGTAGCCATTTTTAACCCAGCGAGGGCTCTGGTCACTGGCCTATAGCTCTCCCTTTACCATGTCACTGAATATCCTTCTGCAGAGAATCCCGGCCCGAGATATGGCACGTTATTCTGTTGGTGGCAGCGGGACTGTAAGATCCTGTGACTAAATACCCACTCAGGGCCCCTTAGCTGACCTTTATCAGCTGTGATGGCGCTCTAATGACTGTTATTTGGCTGAATAGCTCTCTTCAGATTGCTATTAGAAGCGGGATTTCAATGCCAGCCCTCGTGGGAAAGCTGGGAAGAACAGAAGGCCACTTTTCCTGGCAGGATCGTCACGGAGGGCAGGTCATATTTACATTTTGTCAAAGAACGCTGGGAAACGTAAGCCTTGTATGGATTCTATGGTGCCGCATAACTTGATACTTCAGGAGAGCCACAGCCACCTCTGTCCAGTAGGGGGCGTCGGGTATGGGTGAGGCAAACATGGAAAAGGTTGTGCAGTTCTGCTGAATCCAAACAAAACATCCAAGGCACAGAAGATGGAAGTGCCGCGTAGGTTCCTGTCAACGCCTGTCGTGTCGGATCCTCACTTCACCATCTCACCCCTTACTCAGCGGCTCTGTGACTCCATATTATCCCCAGACTGATTGCTGCGTGATTCACCCAAAGGCCCTGAACTCCTATAAACCAGAGCCTCGCCCCATCACGACAAGGTATCATTAGAACACCTGGAATGAAGTGTGCTTGATTTAATCTCTGTGAGCTCCTCACACATTTTGACGGCCAAGCCGGTTTCAGCAGACGACCCATAGGCGTCCATTAAAGCCGGGTGACAAGCCTTAATTTTGCGACTATACAATTATAGGTTTTATCATCATAGAATTGCGCAAATTTTGTCATTCTTGCTAACAGACCTGGAAGTCATAAATTATCTTCTGCTGGCTTCATGGGAATTTAGGGATCCATGGCTCATGTCTGTCAACGATTTTGCGCAAAGAAGAGGAATAAAGACATGTAGTTTGCAACCCCATTATAATTACATGTACGTTCCGGAAGGTGTTTCCCTTTGAGATGACTTGAGATTACGGTCTTATCTCCCCTCTCAAGGACATAGCAAATGTGCCACTCCCAGCCAGCTGAATGGCCGAATCTCGGGGAATAACAGAGCGCCAGACGCAGCAGGAACACAGGAATGGGCGTCTCCATCGCTCCAAGCACACAAATGAGAGCAGCGAACCGATCCTTGGTGGTGTATACATTTTACATAATATGTCACCCTGCCATACCCCGTTGCTGTGCATATTTACGGGATTTACCGAAAGCTAAAGCGATCTTTAATATAGAATCCATCGTTTCCACACCCAAAAATTAGACACAACATTCTGGAACGGTATTCTTCCTCCCTGTTTCTTGTTCCAGCGCCGGGGTGCAGTGACTCACACTGCCTCGCTAATAAATGCTGTGCCTTCCCACCGCTGACAGCCCCGTCAGCACTGTAAAACTTTGCAGGGACACAGTCACAGGGTGCAATATTAGAGGCAGTGAATTGCAAAAACACAATCTGGTATTTTGTAGAATATTACAGTCAGTGAAAGGCTGATGGACTTTTCTGTCTGGACAGTGACTCTCTGGAGTGTTTTTCTGCACAAGCAGCTACAGTAATAGAAACTCTCTGCAAGCAATTGGAGAGATTAAGGACATGGACTCGTGCTGAAGGTCGTTAGCTGATTTCCCAAACAGGTCCCTGCTATAGTTTCCAAGTAAATTGACCTTTTACGTTATGCCGGAAAATAAGCATCGAATCAGTAACCTAAAACACATGACATATAACATGTTATTCATGTGGGGGCAGTACTAACCTCGCTGGGCATGTGGTACAAAGGGGCGCGCCTCAGCGTTCTGCATTTCACGTCGCCACTTGTCATGGCGGCTCATTCCGCGCTTCCCCAACACACAGCAGGTCTTACAACTGTTTCCTCAACATCTTTTCTGTGTTTCAATTACACCCACTTGACAGCGGTGTTTACCGACACTCAAATTACACATTTGCATGAGGCCCCCTGTTGGCCACGACCTGTCACTACACTAAATATTGAATTAATACAGTACATTCTTTATTCAGGAGATGCAGCATATTCTGGTAACAAACTAGCCAGCCACAATCTTCTGACTGTACTCAACATCTGTCCAGGACCCTGACTTGAAGACAGAGTCTTACTGATTCATATGATTAAAGTGAATCAGCTTCAGCTGAATCAAAATTAAAGTGATTCAGTTGTTGGTCAGTATCAAAACAAGCTCTCATTCCCGCAAAAGTCATTATCATTAAGAACCTGACCAACTGTTTCTTCCATTAATAACCACCACATAACAAATTGCCATTTTGGCTTTTAAAAGCCACAGAAGAGGCTGCAGCAGCCTCCCAAAAGCCAAGGCGTACCTCAATAACACTGGGCTATAAAGATAGAATGAGTTCAGCTTTAATTGTAGCCCATGTTCCCTTTCAATTAAACAATGAAGCCCAATTGCATAGGAAGTGAAATGTACCACTATTGTGGCAAGAAGCCCCATAACAAACAAAACACCACAAATACATTTGTACAAAAAAAGATATAGAACTGCATGTAAAATCTAGAGTGATTCAGCACTAAATTTTTACTGCACCTTTAGTATTGTTTGTTTGCCAGTGTTTTTCTGTTATGCCAGTTGAGAGTATTGTTTGTTTGCCAGTGTTTTTTCATTATGCCAGTTGAGAGTATTGTTTGTTTGCCAGTGTTTTTTCATTACGCCAGTTGAGAGTATTGTTTGTTTGCCAGTGTTTTTTCGTTATGCCAGTTGAGAGTATTGTTTGTTTGCCAGTGTTTTTTCATTATGCCAGTTGAGAGTATTGTTTGTTTGCCAGTCTTTTTTCGTTATGCCAGTTGAGAGTATTGTTTGTTTGCCAGTCTTTTTTCGTTACGCCAGTTGAGAGTATTGTTTGTTTGCCAGTGTTTTTTCGTTACGCCAGTTGAGAGTATTGTTTGTTTGCCAGTGTTTTTTCATTACGCCAGTTGAGAGAATTGTTTGTTTGCCAGTGTTTTTTCATTACGACAGTTGAGAGTATTGTTTGTTTGCCAGTGTTTTTTCATTACGCCAGTTGAGAGTATTGTTTGTTTGCCAGTGTTTTTTCGTTATGCCAGTTGAGAGTATTGCTCCACAGTCTCTACCGATGACAATTCTGTAAATATATGTCCATGAAGATCCAACAGATACACTTTTATCATCCGGGTTTTATTTTTCAGTGTTAAATTGTTCAGTAAGATCTGGCAGGGGAAATATCCCTGCAAGTGAAGAAATGCTTTCTGGATAGTAACTACAGAAAAGATCTTGCAGGGGGGCAAAAGTTCAAAGATTTTCATTATAAATCCCCAGTTGTAGGTATTTTATCATACTTTGTTCTTCAGACATTTTTACATTTACATTTACATTTACAGCATTTGGCAGACGCTCTTAGCCAGAGCAACTTACATAAGTGCTTTAAGACTTCA
>JAODUD010000062.1:25571873-25589306 GCA_026784285.1 Stomatorhinus walkeri
TGGGAGTTCATTCCACCAACTTGGTGCCAGAACAGAGAAGAGCCGAGAGGTGTGTCTTCCTTGTGCCTTGAGGGGTGATGGGACCAGTCGAGCTGTGCTGGAGAATCGGAGAGATCGAAGACATTTTACGGTCACTTTGATGTTAACCAGATAATCCTCATCTGAACCTCTTTCCTGCTTAATGCTGCAAACATCAAAGATTAGAAGCTTGTTTTAGTTCATGTAAGTCCATAATCCTCCTCATTCCATGCGTCTCCTGTCTGATAGCAGTCTGCAGATTAGAAAATGGACTTGTAATATGTTCAGTGTTGTGTGTGTTGTACACCTAAGCAGACATATACCTCAGGCTACTCTATACCCAGATGACAATACTTTTATCTGCTTTTTTGTGGGTGTGTTTTTGGTACAAATTCACTCAGTGGAAAGCCCTCCCGGCCCCTGTACTTCAGCTCCCTTGACTGATTGTGCATTCAGGCTGCAGCGGGATGAGAGCTATTTCCATGGATACCAGGCAGAGATCAGTCCTCCTGAGGAGGATGGATTTACCAGCCCCGACGGCCTTGAGCCTCAGAGTGTGGCTGAACGTGCAAACATGCCAGGGTGTGTAAATCACAGGGAGGTCCAGGTCACCCTATCTGACATTCAACAACTGACAGGCTAGAGATATGTAACTCTGGGGTTGTTGGTTACATTTTATATGGACATTTAATCACAATGTTGGGGACAGTACTTCATCTACATTATACCAACAGTTATAACTACTGTTTGGGGATGAAAGTGATTAAATTAAAGCGCCCCCCCAGACTTTAAAAGCTCTGTGCACATTACTGCTATTGTAACAGGCTACTGCAGAGCAACCTAGTACTGCAAAATTAGCAAAGTGGGCCACATTGCAGATTCTAAGAAGCAGACATACATTCAGGGGCAGAAATATCCATTGTATTCCAAGAAGGTTACATCACACAATCATGCTTCCTAATTTTGTAATATATCTAACAATCATATATTCCAATCCACGAGTTTCATCTCTATTTGCTGGATGAAGGAAGGCTTTCCTGTGCGCTTCTGTATCATTAAACTTTTTTTTTTCTTTTTTCTTCTTGTGTTTAAAATTCCTGGAAGACTCCACTGCCTTTTAAAATGTTTTTCTTAAATAATAATACTTTTAAAAATATTTGGCTAATAGCTTTTTAAATTCATTTTAAAATGTTGGATTAAATTGGAAAGAATTAGAAAATCTAAAACTGGAATGCATTTGTACATTTATGTTTATTTATGTTTAATTTGTTGACATAGACGTTAACTCTCCATAGTATCAGACAGCAGGGGGCAGACCAGCAGTGTGGGGCTGGTCTGGGTAATTGCTCACATTACAGGATGCCTCAGTTACTGAAACCTGATTGCCTTTTAGCATCTGAATGGGGTTAGTTTAGCAGACATGGGACACGACTGGGCTAAGTTTGTGTTGAGTTTAGGGCCTCGCAGGCTGATTTATATTTACAGGGCATGTAAACTGTTCTGTTGCTTGTCCTGGAGTTGTATATACTTCGCGTATCTTTGAGTCTATTGTGCGCTAATTCTGCGTTCAGTTCGGAGGCTACTGAACGTCTTAGCCATGAACCCTGAAATGCTGTCCAATAAAATGGCAGAAGTTGTTGTGTCCTTATGCACAGGAGCTAATCTATATGTCTGCTTTCTGTCTCCCCCTGCCACGTGCATGACATTTTAGCATGACTGCCCAACAGTGAGTTTCAAAGGCACAGCACGGAGAGCCGCCCCTATGTGTCCTGTAGTTGGGTAACTTTCATCTGCTTTTGGAGCGACACCGCAATGACACCCGGGCGTCACGCTGGCGGAATCTCACACCCCCACTGCAGTAAAAGTGACTTCATATCACTCCGCCATATGATCAGCAGCAGATCACCTCCCCGCGTGCTGCTATATTTAGCTCTGCTGGTGGTGGCGTTTTTTCTTTTTTTCTTTCCATAGGACCTGGAAGTGCTTTCGCTCCGCCCTCGCTGATTGCCGGCGGTCGTAGACGCTGAGGTGACGCGGTGATATGTGCCAGCGGAATCGTCCTTGCCGAGCGCACTGGGCACGGGAAAACGCGATGGGAAAAGAATCAGCGGGCCGAGATTTCGCGGCCGGCTGGCTTAACATCTGGTGCTCCTGGAAAGCCGCGCGGCCACGCATACTAATGCCCCCCCCTGAACACGACGCTCAGAGGGGATGGGTCTGCTCGCAGTGAAGTCCTACAAGTAATAGTTTCGTGTCATGTGAGTCACGGTCGTCATAGCAACTACAAAAAAAATCCAAAAACCCTCTCGAACCCCATGTCGGGTTACAGCAAACAGGGGCTGGGCAATGTGTGTTTTTTTCTCTTAAACCTTCAACATTGTTGGCTCTTTCCTTCCTCTCAGTATCCCAAGGTGCACCAAGGGACAGCAGCATGCAACAAAATTTCAGAAAAGTCATATTAAGAAACATTGAATCATTCCTGCGACCCAGACATCTGTCTGCAACCCCAATAAAACAGCATCAAAACAGAGGTCCGATCTGACTGGCTGAGAGGCTGCATCCGCATATCCGCAGGACTTAATATGAGCATTCTTCTCTGCAGGACGTTTCTTGAAATAAACCTCCCCCAGTCACATTTAATTCACACCTCTTTATGAAATTATGGCAGCATGGACGGTTCAGAGGGGAGTCTGGAAGTGGAGGCCGATCTTGTCATGTTCCTGCCCGAATGCCGGCTGCCCTGTGCTTGCCGGGACACTGGAAGCTGAGTATCGCTTCAGGGAAGCCGCCTCGTAACAGATAGGTAAGAAGGAACGGTGCTGAGCCCCCGAAACTGGTGCCTCCACTTGGTCCCACTGTCTGGGGGGGATGTTATTCGATCTCTGGAACATGTGTCCTCGCAAACTGTGTGGAATCCAGTCAGACCCTCCGTCTTCTTTCATGTTGTTCAAGTGAGGAATGACAGACAGAAAAAGGAGGAAAGGTTTTCGCTGGGATGGTGATGAAGCAATTTCTTTAAAATTTAAAGTTTGTATATTATGCATACAAATATGTTGTAACACTTGAAAATTGTAAACACCAAGCACTGGCCCCTGGTTCTGTCTTGAGCTTTAGGCTGGCGGGTGGAGGGGTTGCTTGGTTGAACATGTTTGATGTTGTAGTTCTTGAATCATTAATATTCTTGCCTGTAAATATATTAAATGTTGAAAGCGAATAGTGGACACTCGCAGAAAGACTCTTGTTAAGGTCACATGACAACATAAGTCATTATCTTTACCATACTGCATATCCTAAGAGGATTCTGCTAATTTATAAATTAGGTTAACTGGTTCATCTCATTTCAGGCATCACGGAACAGTACCAGTAGCTTATTCTGAGAGCACTAAAGCCAGCTGTAACTGATTTTGCTGACACAAAAGGGTTCAATTTCTGATGACCCAAGTCCAGCGGTTAATCAGCTACAAGTTTTCTGTCTGTGAGGGGAGAACAAGGACAGTTTTGTGAATGATGTTCAAATGGGAGCAACTTCATTTTACACAAATGAGGACAGCTGTAAGATGCCTTCAATGTGTTACACACTGGGGAAAACCTGAATGTCCTACATAAAAATCCATATTAGTCTTTATGGAGGTTCATTTGATTTCAGTTGTTCAATAGATTCATGTAGATAGTGGGATTTTTCATCAGTCTAAAATTATAAATCCTATATTTGCTTATAAACTGTATCTCAGTGGTCCTACATCTGAACATGAATAATCATGTGACACATGACATGACACATCACATGACCAAGGACGGCATCTCAGCTATGTTCGGGTGCTCAGCTCAAACTGAGACCCAGTTCTCCCCGCTGAAGGGGAAACAGACTTAGTTCATAAATTTGTAAAACTGCTGCTATAATTCTCAGTCAGTTCAGAGATGTGGGTGGAATTGTGGTGCAGATGATTGACGCCTGCACACTGACAATCATCCATCATGTTTAGAAACATAAAAGTCTCTGAGCTGAATTTTTTCATCGGAAACATTTCAGAAAAGGTAGCACTATACTGTATGAAACATGATAGATGTTGGGCATCAATAGCTCACCGTGATTTTGTTTTCCTATTTACTTTTGAAAAAATGTTTTTTTTTTTTAATCCAGAAAAATCCAGTTATCTAAGACATCAATACAAATATGCATAATATAGTATACTAAATGACTATAAGTATATCAGTCAGATTAAATTTGACTATATTCATTCATATATTCATTCACTCATATTTACTATGGGCATATAGGTTCTTTAATATAATTATGGAGTTTCGAGTTTGACTCTCCTGGCTGTTAATCAACTTAACAGACTAAACAGTAACTCATGAGTACATGCCATTTGCAATTTTACGCACCATTGCAGGAAACAAGGGTACGTAAACCATCCACCCTACTGGGGGGCGGGTGAGAGGTTTTATTGCCCTATTGCCTGTAATGGACCTACCGTGGAGATGCAGGAGCCTCCAGCCTTAGAGGCTAGCATGACCTCTGACATCCCGGCAGCAGTGAGATGGCGTCCAGGCAGAAGCCGTCATGTGACAGACAAGCGGGCGTAAAAAACAGCGGACCCCGCCTGCTTCTAGACAAACGCAGCAGACTTGAGAACGTAGCTGTGAGAAATATCACAGCGTTTCAGGACCTGGGGCACCATGACGGGCAGCTGGCACCTGATCGACCGTGCCATCTGGCAAAACAAAAGGCCTGGTATTCTCCGTCCCGTATGTCGGTTAAGTGGCTTTATAGACTGAACGTGACATCAGGAAAGATCGCGTGTAGCGGAACCCCGTTGCCTGGACCGGGTACGGTCACCTGACACGTGTGAGAACTCACTTATCTGTGTTCCCACACCTTCTTAACTTTCATGGGACAATTGTTCTCAAACACAGATCATTTTAATATCAGAATATAATAAAACTGTCACATTCCATTGGCTCAGACACTTACCTGCAGGGCCGCATAAAAAATCAATCAGATGTCCAACCCATCAAATAAATGCTGCCCTGCCACCATATTTTTATTCAATAAAGATGTCTGGCTGCTCTGTGATGGGCAGGTATTATGGGAAAGTTGTGCCTTGCCTTCCACTCTGAGCTCCCTGAAAGGCCCCAGATGACCACAGATCAGACTGAATAAGTGCCTGTTTGAAATGTACGGATCAAAAAGAGTGAGGAGAAAACTCTGCAAGGATTTCTTATAAAAGTCATTGTGTGTGCGGGTTTTCATTGCGATTTCCTAAGTAGATTACTAATTAGAGGACTGATTAGAGGACTGGCTGAGGAGTCCTCACACCTGGGTTTGAACAGCTGACCTGAAGGTTACCCCAAAAGCTTACATGCATACCGGCCCTTTGGTTATAAGATTGCCCACCCTTGGTCTATATATATGTGTATTATCTGATACATACTGTACAAGGCACTGTATGTACCTATAGGATGCTGTTTGTGATCAGGTGGTTGCTGGTTCAAATCCCAGTGCCATCAGACATTTAGGTTCTTAACCCCCAGTTGTTCCAAGGACTATTTGACCTTGTCTTCTCAACTGGATAAAGCATCTGCCAAATAAATAAAAATGTGAATGTAGGATTTGATTAATACATCTGGAAAAATATGCACATATAAGCGATATATAGCATGGAGGTGACCTCAGGGACTTCCTCACAAAATATGAAACTGAGAAGCATCTTTTGGTGGTTACGGCCAACCGGCACTTTGTTTGGCTCACTGTGTGCTCCCGTAACCCCATTTTAGTGAAAGGGTCCCAGGTGATGCTGCAGCTGCCTGTTAGCTGTGCAAATTCCTATCCTGGGACTCAGAAGTTGACAGCGCCGGAAACAGAAGCCACGCGATCCGCTCATAAGCTCAAAATGAGATGTAATCTCAGGCACTGTTGGCACAACACTCATTTTACAGAGAGCGTGCAATCTGCTGTGCAGATTAGCGTCCAGTGTACACAGCCTTGTTGATCTCCTGCATCTGTGCGTGAGATGTCCATCCCAGGCCTCCCGGTTTCTCTCTACCCCATATTGAACAAACACCACCAGTCGTAATTTGCAACGTGTAAGGCTCATTATTGTTCATAGGAATAGGCCCACAACCCTATAAACATAGGTAAATGTGCTGCCTAGTAATGCATGAGTAGGTACATTGAATATGCTGGGGAGGAGAAGAGGACAGAGAGACAATTACACCAGGATAATGCCGGGATTATAACTCATTTGCACTGCCTCTATCTCCTCTGGTAAAGAGCTGTTTTGCATCCCTTGTTTGGATCTATAAGGGTAATCAGTCAAAGTCCTCCAGTGGGACGTAATCAGATGTAGGACAGCATGACTAAACAGGGAAAATCATTCTCATCAGACCACATTCTGGGGCGCAACTCCAACTGCAAACAACATGAAAAACCACTTGCTTAATCTCCAATAATCTTGCTTAATCCATCCAAGGTGGTTGAGTAGCCATGTTAGTCGACTTGTGTGCTATTCATCGAAATCAATAACGGCGTCTGACACTGAAATCGGACCCGTAACCACACTGAGCATAGGGCAGCGTGATGCCAGGCTTGTTTCTTGCGAAGTGACACATTGGGGTTAGGACTTAGAAGGAAGAGGCATGATTTCCTTACATTGACAATGACGCTGAGTAGTGATGACAGGGGCAATCTTATACCCTGTCACACAGCAGGAAAATGGGACCTAAGGCACAACGGGAAAGCCCACAAGCTCCAGGAGGCCGGGCAAGGTTAGTCTCCCAAGGACGAAGACAGCCATCATGCCCGAGATATTTGTTACGGCACATGCCGGTTCAACCGTATCGAAGCCATTTTTTTTTTTGGGTGGGATGAACTAACTGTGGTCCGGGTCCAAAAGAATGATGTTTTTTTTGTGTCTGGTAACAGTCAAAAGCTGAAGGGGGGAGGGGGTGTGCAGAATGGTGAATGCTGTCCCCTGTGATTCTGTCAAAATCTGAAATAGGAAACGACCAGCCATGCTTTCCATAGTGGAGGCCTGGAGTTTTACAGCAGGGATCAGCGAGCAGGGATCATGTACCTGACAACAGAGGTCAGCCTTATTTCAGTGGAAAGAAAAGCATAGTCTTAGGGGTGAGACCGAATAACCACCACGAGCAGATCTGTACACCGACACCCTTTTGTGAGATGCACAGTTACACAGGCCATAAAAATCTAGTCCCGGTCTCAGCTCTCTGGTTCGTTGGACCACGTTACCTACATATCGCCTTGGCACTTTTTATCTTCATACCATTAGATGAAGCAACACCTTTATCACTAACTCCAGAGTGACAGCACACATAATTGCTTTTGCCTGTAATCCATTCTGCCTTTCTTCACAGAGTCCGCTATAAGCCCTTAGAATCCCCCATTAGGGCGATCCCCAACTGTCGGGGCCCCGTTATTTAATGCAGACTGCCCACGGCAGATGACTTCTCCTTACTCAGAGCCGTGGTTGTGGCAGCCGGGAAGAAGTCAATTGCTTATCACTCCGGTTTCAATTCAGCATTCAGGCGCCTGAGCTGTTCCTGGCCTTTCTTCACTCCCCATACAACTTGTTTTGGGTTTCAGCTACAAGGAGGCAGATACATTTCCCAATTTATTTTACACTTCCAGGCGTGAGTGAGAAACATAATATTAATGACCTGCTCAGGGAGTTTGTTTAGATCTGCTGAATGCAAACTACCAGCAGGTTTTTCTCATGCATGCTACAGGAAACTGAGGTCGGAAAGTGCGTCAAACACATGCATGCAGAAATACGAACCAGTGGTTATCTAGATATTTCAGGAGAAAATATCTCATGAAATGCAACTTTCTTTGCTGGGCTACAATATCACTGCACTAATTCCATTACAGAGGAAGTTGAAGTTTATTTAGTTATATTCAATTTTATTTATAAAGCACTGTTAGCAAGATCTGCCATGCGTGGGCACCCCATCCTGGGTTATTCCCTGCCTTGTACCCTTAGCTTTCGGGATTGGCCCCCAGACCCCCACAAACCTGAATAGCACGTGCGGGTATAGAAAATGGACAGACGGACATTAACAAAGTGGATTGTGATAAAGCACTTTACATAATCGTAGGCTTGGAGTCCCCAGAGAATAAGCTTGTGGTGATAGAAGCAAGGATAATCTCCCCCAGAGATAGGAAGTAAGCTGACGAGGGAGCAGATGCACAGGAGAAGCCCATCCAAAGTCTGGCTGGCATGGGGCAGTACGGCTTCACGCAATTCAGTGTGGGGTAGATTCAGCCGGACAACACAGGTAGGCTGGCATCCTGCGGGGGCGGGCAGGTGAGCCTTCATAGGCAGACGGCAAGCAGGTGGGGTGGTGCAGGCAGGTGGCAGGCAGACAGAAATGCAGGAAGGCCGGTGGACAGGTAGGGGAGCTCCATGAACCTCCAAGAGGTTCGCCGCAGAAAGGGGGAGCGAATAAGGAAAGTGTATAAGCGAGTGCAGAACGGAAAACGCAAGATGGCAGGGAGGGAGTGATGGATAAGCACTGGCAGGGTAACTGGGGGGGGGGGGACAGTGGAAACACACTTATGGGGAATCCCTGAAGGCCGGAACTCCAGCAGCACATGAAGCTGTGTGTGAAGCAGGAGAACCAGCTCTGAGGGTGCTCATGAGAGCGGATAACGGTGTCTAAGCTGTGAAGCCATGTTTCACTCACCAGCTGCTGCCTGCAGTCAGTGACAGGGATCCCCTTCACATTACAACCTTCCTCCCCCAGGGGATGATACTTGATAGCCATTATAGATAGTCTATCTAAAAAACCTGCAGCTCAAAATACCACCTAGTGAATCATGAATTTTCAGTCTTTCATCCTGCTCGATGCGTGGTGGTCTGTCAGAAGGTCAAACTCACATCCCAGGAGATAATACCACAGACTATGTGATGCTCGCTTGATGTCTAAAAATTCCTTTTTATTGGTTAATTATCTTGTCTTATCGGAATGCAGCTTTCTAAGGTAGAGCACCGGCCTACCCCCACCTGGGTGCCCCAGAGTCAGCTCTGCCCCAAGTCAAATTCCATAGGCAGCCACCTCCACCTGGAACTGCTTCATGAAAATAGGGCCAAGGATAGATGCACCCACAGTGTTTGAAATGCATACTCAGATTCCTCTCTTCATGTCACCGAGTTGCTCTTAGTAGTCATTAGTGCAGCAATGGTGACACCCTAGGGAATTAATTGTTTCTATCATGAAACTCAAGAAAGGACTAGATCGGGGTCTCAATCAAAAGTCAGGAACCCATTGTCTAATGACCCCTCTACCCAATTAGTGCCCCAGGTACCTCATCTCTTATCCTGCCCAGTCACAGTTCCAGACAGTCAGTCCATTCAGAGCCTATGTAGATGCTGCAGATGAACTTCCCAGTTATCGCTGAAAATAACGACATTATCCAGATATAAAGCCCAACAGTCATCACCGTCTTGGTGGATCTTGTCTATAAGCCACTGGTAAGTTTCCGGGGCCCCTCGGAAGCCAAAGGGTATCACCTGAAAGTGGCGAACTAGAGAAGTTCAGAAAGCAATGCATGGTTTTGATCCCGCAGAGGCGACATTCAATAGCCCTTGCACACATCTAAGGCGATAATAACTAGCTCTCCCTGACTTCTCCAGAAGGTCATCAATTTGAGGCGTTGGTTAGGCAATAAACTGAGAAATAGCCTTCAAATGGCAGAAACCAGTGCAAACTCAGTATGTCATGCTTTTTAGGTAAGATGACCCCAGAAATTCTGTCCACCTTTACCTCTTCTTTCCAAATGGAAGCCGGGGTCCTTAAATCCTCAATACCATATCCAGAAAATTCCAGTTCTAAATGATTGTTAATCAAATGAGTTCTCACGTGCATGGTAAAGTCATGTAACCAAAGGTGAACAATTCATGTCCAGAAAGTAAAATCTACACCAAGCTTTTGTTTCAACCAATAATAGCATAGAGTCAAAAAAAAAAATCTTAGTCTGGATTTTTACTTTCTGCCCTTGTAATATCCTCTGCATGTAACAGGGAAATATACAATTCTAAGTCTTAAAATAACAACAAATTCTATAACAGTTTTCTAAAGAAATTAAAGTTAAACACCAGCTTGTATTTCCCAAACCATCCACTGCACCCGTGTGCCTGCGATCAAACACAAAAAGCACAACATTAACAGATATGTCAATTAAATAAAAATAAACATGCTCTCTATGTGCATTAGAAATGTTACTGCAGGGAAAATGGAAATGTGAATATTGCAAATAAAGATGATTAGATGTTGTGAGAGCACCCAAGACGCTAACCAGAGGGGATACTGGAGTGTATGTTGTGAAAGCATGTTTAGCTCACCTGCTGCTCTCCACGATCAGTGTCAGGGATCTCTGTCTGCCTCTGTTACTCCAGCTGGAGGTAACTACCTAGAGCTAGTACGCTAAAGCAAACTAGAGTGTGTTTTAGTCTAGGCTTGAGTGTGAGCCCTCAGATTTGCTGGAAGATTGTTCCATAGCTGTGAAGCTCTGTAGCAGAATGGTTTGCAGCCAAGCACAGGCTTTTCCAACCTGGGAGCTAATTAATAACCTGCCCCTTGAGAGTGAAAAAATTGTGGTAGTTGTATGAAAGTAAAATATCGCACTCAGGGATTTATAAATTAGTGTTAGTAGCATAAAATCAGTACTGAAAGAAGACATTGTAATAACAACAAAACAGGACTATTATAATCCAATATGATTTGATTTTAGTAAGAATTCTTGCTGTGGCATTCTGCACCAAGTCCAAAGTGGAAATTATAAACTTAAGAATTTGCAAGCAGACTCCACATCATGGGTGGGCTACATATTCCTAGGCTATATTCCTCAGGTTGAAGAATGCCGTTCAGACCTTTAGTCGCTTATACTTATGAAATTTCTATCAATTTTTATGTAATCAAGAACATACAGAGCCTTGAGGCCTAATAACAATACTTGCGTTTTATCAGAGCTTAGTAAGAGGGTGTCACTGGCCATCTAGATCCTCACATCTAATAAACAGCTGACACCTCATTGGGTTTAATTGATACGACATTACAGTGGACAGCAACACCACATTTTCCAATAGTGTCACCAAATGACAGCATGTACACTGCTAGTCAAAAGTTTTTGCACACACTGAGATTTTCTACATTTGCATGTTACTCACTTCATATTTCCTAAAAATATACCCAACATTCTTTGCTAACAAATAAATTACAGTTCACCATACCTTTATTAGCAAGAAAATGTCATATGTATGATTCATCAAGTAACCTCCTGTAGCGGTTACAACAGCTGAGAAAATATGAGGAACTCTTCTTGTAAGTATTAAATACTGCTGTGTTTCATGGGACGAAAAAATTGACTAGTGCATTTAAAGGACAGCCTAGAATCTATGTCATCACCACACAACCAGCTAATAGAATGTCAGACATACACTGTTACATACTCTTTCTACGGAAACTTGTTTTATTGACCTATATCTTTATTTATAGTTGTTCACTCAACTTTCCAATGCTTAACAAACATTTAAAATCTGCAGTTTATGAAATAAATGGAAAAGAGGTAAAAGTCTGTATTGTGCAAAAACTTTTGAATGGTAGAGTATAAAGTAAACAGTAATGGGCCCAGAACTGATTCCTGTGGGACACCATACTTCACTTTCCACCTAATGTACCAGATTTCACAAATGACCTCTGTTTCGTATAAACAAACTCATAATCTCATGTAACTGGGAGATTAACCACAGTACTGGCTGGACTGTCATTACTTCAGAGTGTAGAGTATTGTGTGTTATATGTACGGATGAATTTTGTTTGTTACTTGTAGGCACAACCTCTTATGGGAAACTATGTTTACTCAGCTGTGCTTATATGTAATCGGCCTAGAGATAACATATAACCAGACTGTGTGCTGGGTGCTGAGTTAATAATCTGATTGTTACTGTGTGGGACAAGCAGAGGCCCGCCCCATACAGCGATAATTCATCTCCTATGAGTAACATTTCCACACCAATCTACTAGCTACCTGGGCATCAATATTCAGCAGACAGTCATTAGAATTGTCAGTACATTTGTTCTCTGTGACTGACGGACATGACCCAAGGTGACCTTGTATATATGTGTATTTGAATCTGTCCTAAATCAATGAAATGTAATGACATACAATCTCTGTATGTTTCATTAAATAAACAAAGGAAAGTGTTGGTAAAGAGACAGAGGGGACAACTGTCAACACATTCAATATATTTTGAGCTAAATGAGAAAACCAAATATCAAAATGTCAGCATGTTATCTTCAGTCACAGACAGTATTTAACAGAAATTAAGAGACAGCAAATTGTCAGATACTAAAATGTCAGAAAAAAACTATGGGTTAAGTTTTTCTTCCCCTTAAAACATACTTTATGACTGATTTACATTACAGTTCCTGGTTTTGGATCATTGGTTCATTACAATTAGATTCCATACAGGGAGAGTAATTTACAGAAGACATAACGATTAATTTCATTACACATTACTCCATATTCTCTTTAGTTACATTTAATCACTGTATCAGTCATAGTGAGGCGTCTGGTTTGAAGCTTTGATGTCTATGACTGAAGTGCCTCGATCAAAGGACAGGTGTGCAAAAAGAGACATAAAATTCCCCAAATGGATCTGAGCTCAGAGGCAAGGTTCTGTATCCAGGCCAATGTGCTTATCACTGTTACCAGGAGAGATACTGTGGGTTTTTCAGTGACACATCAGACATAAATGCAAAACAACAAGCCCAGGGGAAGATTTGTTCAGCCATCTACAGCAGCTGTTTTATTGTTCCATAAAGAAGCATGAAAGTGTATTTTTAGGCTTTTTATCTGAATCACATGGTAAATTCAGCCTGCAACCATTGCAGTCCCTGACCCCCACAAAGCAGCATAACAAAAATCAGCTATGACCCCCACCAAGACCTATACAGACTTGATGAAAAATATTTTTGAATTTAGTTTTTTTTCTTCATCGCATGCCACAAAATAATGAGTACAATCACATATTCGAGTTCCATCCCTGCATTTTCCAACCACTTATCTGTTACAGGGTGGCAGAGGAGCCTGGAGCCTATTGTAGGAAGCGGTGGCAGGGGAAGGCTCTGAAAGGGATGCCCATCCATTACAGGGCACACACATGCGCACATTCATATACTTTGGTAAATTTAGAGATCAGAACTGGGTTCTGATGTGCCCAGGCCTATCCCCTAGACCCTATCCCCTAGACCCAATCCCCTAGACCCTATCCCCTCTCATCGCATTCGTGTTGCCTCTCTTACATGTGCTCCTGTATTTCGTCACCCCAAAAACACATTCCTCCTAAATGGTACATTCTCCGCTGCGTGTAAGTAGGCTCCACTAATGCCACATTTCAGATCAGTCTGTTTAGTGTGCAGTTCTCACTCAGTTTATTAATTTTGCCTCTTGGATCGCCATCAACTTGTCTTAAAAGCTGGACATGCCTCCAAAACTACCCCCCCCCCCCCCAACTATTACCTATTGACATGGTGACCCAACAGATCCTCTTGTCTAACCTCCCACAACTCGGCATCATGAGTAGTGCTCGGAGGTAGTTTGGTATAGATCCTTCCAGTTGTTTTGGAGAGCAGAGGTATCTAAGTTATATGAGGTAACAGTAGGTGTGCTACAGTGTTCAGTTCTCGGTCCAGTCCTCTTTGGTCAGCGCACCACCTCTCTTAGTCCGGTCATTCAGTCTCCTGGTATTCAATCAGTTGCAATGCTCTCATGCTACACCTCTTCTTCTCTCTCTTTGTTGGATCCCTATAGATTCTCACATAAAGTTAGTCCTTTCTTTCAGAGACAATATAATGGCACCTACCTGCATCACATCAATCATCAGGACCTATAATCCATCCGTCCTGTGTGGTCAGCAAAGAATTCACTTGATGATGCCCCCTTTGCATCAAAACAAATTTCAGGATTGGTTCCTTTACTGTGGAACAAGCTACTGAACTACACCGATCAGCCATAACTTTAAAACACTGACAGGAAAAAGTGAATAAAATTATTACAATGGCAGCTGTCAAGGGTGCAACTATAACACTGTAAAGGTCTTTTGGGGTGTTTCTGGTATGAAAGTGGTCAGTACATATCAAAAGCAGTCTAACAAAGGCCAATCAGTGAGCTGGTGATGGTGTTCATTTTACTTCCAAATTCCCCAGATCTCAATCATGCCTTGGCAGGTCAGAGCTGTTTTGGCGGCACGAGGGGGGCCTACACAGTATAAGGCAGGTGGTTATGATGTTACGACTGGTTGGCGTATATGCAGTGTGCAGAATCTCTGGAAACATCTTAAGAACACATGTTCTGGGAAGGAAGATCAAAGCTAACCTCAGTCTCCACTGATCTTTATGCTCATTGACTGTTTTGTGGAAATAGTCTCACTCAGCACTTCTGGATGCTCAGTTGTAATTTGTGCTTACTTGTACGTCCCTTTGGACACGAGTGCCTGGCAGATGAATAAATGTAAATTCAGAGAAACTGCATGTATATGGACTATGGATGGAAACTGAAGTGTCCAGGGGATAGCTGTGTGACATGGTGCAAGAATGCAGTGCGGCAAAAAATACGAACTGTTTTTCTTCGCAGACTCAGCTGTATGTTATAAAACACATAAGACATTTTTGTATACATAGGTATAAAGTTTAGATGCTATTCTTAGAACTTTACAAGAAAATTCAGCAACGTCTACATTTTAATTCTGGAAAGTGCCACACTATATCCCACCTTACATGTAATATATATAATAAAAGGAGATAACTAATTTTATTGCTGTTACTGAAGCATGTACATTTGATTGGCTGTAATTATTAAACAATGTTGGTGACTGAACAAACAGCAAAAAGCTGACCACAACCATATCCTTATGATAACCTGTGTCAATCCCCAGAGCAGTGGTATGATTCAGCATTAAATAATCACACATCTCAGAGGTCCAAAGCCTGTATAGCGTGTCATAAAAATGCCTTTTCCCCCAAATGTGTTCTTGAGATGCATAGCATCTGATAAAGAATAATAGGATAGGATAGGATTGGACAGGATAGGATTGGATTGGATAGGATAGGATAGGATAGGATTGGACAGGATAGGATAGGATAGGGTTCATAGCAAAGGGCAAGCCAGCATGCAGCACTCCTGGAGCTGGGAGTTTAAGGGCGTTACTGAGGGGTAAACTGAGAGTTTGCTGGTGAAACCAATGATTATATATTACAATCAGGCTCAGCACCTTAAATCACTAGCCTGTGACTGTTGTCCAGTGACCAGAGGGCCCGTGAGCTTGCTGCACGCACATGGTGTGCTAGTCCCAGTAGGAACGGCGTGTTGACAGGGGAGCACACTGACCTTTGACCTTTGTGTCAGCAACTCTCAGGTGAGGGGGAGCGAGTCACAAAAAAACTCAGATGTGAGGACAAGAAGGTTTTTCAGTGGGCCTTCACAATTACTGGGACCACCAATCAGAGCAAACATCATTTCCATATTTGCCATATTCCAGTTATTTCCATATTCTTGCCAGCCGGCTCCCTCATTACACGACAGCAGCCTGTCAACGTCAACATTACCTCCGTTCTGTTTGTTTCCATAGAAACGTTGGGCTGCGATGAAAAGAGGGGATCCAAATAAACGCGGAGTAAATAGACAAAAGGACCAATTATTCCACACGCATCATAATAAAATGCCTGCCAGAAACGCGTGTTGAAATGTTCCGTGGAGGTTTATTCATTATTTAACTAGACAGACTAAAAAACTCAACGGTCGTTTACCCTTTTAACGCCCTTTATATTTGATGAACCTTCAATAATCTCTATAACAGGAGCAATAAAAGGCTTCTCAATGGCTAAACAGCTGTGGTGATTACTGTGCCATATCATGTTCAGGTCTGTTGTTTGGTAACATCCGGCAGAAGGCACACAGTCACATGACTCTACTACAGCCACCCAAACTGATCTTCAAACAAAGCTCGCATTCCAAATGGCTCTCCACCCACCTCAACAGGACTAGCTCCTAACAGGTGGCCACAGACTGGAGAAGATCTTCTTTCTTCCCTTAATTAAAGAAGGAATTAGTGGTGTCTCTCCACGAGCATGAAAGCTGTCTCAAATGAAAGTTCAGAATCCACTCTTGAAATGCTTACGAACTCAAGTCAGACAGGAATCGAAATTCCTTACTGGGGAGGTATGGATAGAATCAGAATGAAATTTTCTTCAGTTTTAGGTCAGCCAGGACTGAACCATGAATGGCGTCTCTGTGAAGTCTAATGTTCCTCAGACAGCTGACCACCTGGCAGTGCATTGGTAAAGGTTAGCTTCTCTGCGATCACAAACACCCAGGCAGATTTCACTTCACTGGAGCTGATAGTCAGGCCTGGAAACATCGTCACTGTCTATTACAGAGGCCTCTGACCTAAGCTTCAGGACAGACTGACACTGACCTAGGAGCAGTGCTGTGCAAGTTACTGAAAATTACTGATTATTTACAGTTACTAGTTAATTCATTCAACAGTAATGCAATTATTTAAGGAATTATTTACTAGAGAAATTAACTTTCGCGCCACTTCAATTCTCTTATTAGTGCATATGTACCCAGACAGCAATATTTAAATTATTACACAAGTTAATGTGCATTTCAGTGTGTGCATTTTTTTCAAATAATTTTGCTTTAACCGGTTCAGCTGTTCAGCCTATTGTTACTGTTTCTGGCATGTTGTCAATATTTAAAATAATAAATGTATAACTTTTACTCAGTTAAATCGTTTGTGTGGTGTAAGGTTTGCCTACATGCGAGGTAAAACAGGACAAATCTATCCTATGGTATATAAATATACCATATAGCCTGATCAGAATACCAACAGCCTAAACATCACATAGTGACCTCATTGACATTGTGTTACTGTTGAAATACATGGCACAGACATTGGGGGAATGGCGAATCAATATTCAGTAGCAATGTCTTTGCGACACTGTGCCAGTGAGCAAATGACCTCATAGAGATGCTTAGCAGATGGATTTTAAAGCGTCACGGAGACATTGTGCTTATGCACATGTGCTGTCTGGGTAGTTATATTGTTTTAGTGTTGCTGCTGTGACAGCGTGAGACCATACAGCTGTCAAATTTAACCTTTCATTGTACCTAATATCACCCATTCATTGTGTCCCTGTTAGGTCAGATGATATTAGACCATAAACAGGAAATTAGGGGAATAGGCTGCATTTGTCCATTCATATTCTCACACAAGATAAAAGTAACAAGTGATGAGCCCATTTAAATCATAGTACTATAAACAAGTAAATTATAATTACTCTATGACACAATAATACCAACACTGCATAGGAGACATGTCCCCTCGTCCT
>JAODUD010000062.1:25590646-25626173 GCA_026784285.1 Stomatorhinus walkeri
TGAGCCTTTACTCCTAACTCCTCCAGGTGTTGGTGAGCCTTTACTCCTAACTCCTCCAGGTGTTGGTGAGCCTTTACCCCTAGCTCCTCCAGGTGTTGGTGAGCCTTTACTCCTAACTCCTCCAGGATGCTAGCCGCTGACTGGCCTTGCTCTCTGACCTCAAAATTTTCTCACTTGTTTGTCTTCTAAATGCTCTGTCTGTGGCAGAATAGAGGCACAGGAGAGTATTGCCCTAAAAATAAATACTACTACAAACTCAGAAAATGAAAGACCCATCTCTAAATAAGAAGATATTTAACCAAAGACCAATTTGACCAAAGACCAACTGGATTTCATTAAGTGTGTTACCCATAGATGATCACATGCCGTGGAGGTAGAAGGCAAGTGTGAGCTGACAGGTGTCATTTTGCGTAGGTGTTGAGCTGGATGTAGGGCTGTATAAATCAGGACTGCAGAATAAATTCATCTCAGGTGTGCAGCTCATTGAGCACCACCGGGCCCTGAAGTCCAATTGTTCCAGGGATGCTGGAACCTGCTCTCTGATACTGAATGTGACATCAAAGTTTCCTCTCTATGATATCTGGCTGAGAAAACTGCAAGAGCACAAAATTCAAAAGCCATAAATACTTCATGGAAAGCCAGAGGAAATGGTAGGCTACTCCTAATTGCCAAGTTAAGCATATGTCAACACAGTGCATTCTGGTATAATTACTGAATAAGGGCAAAAATCAACTTGTGTTTTGCAAGCACTTCAAGAAATGCATGTTATTTATTAACACACAGTTTCTGTGCACTGGTGAAGATTAATGAAGGGAAACAGCCATTGCACAGAGACCAGGACAGTCCATAATGGCTCATTATTTAGGCTAATTATCAGCCATATTTTCAACAGCAATTCAGGTCAACAGCATTAGTAAATTACGATTGAACCAAAGAACAATTGACTAGATTCCAGGCACCACTCTGAGATTCTCTGCTTTTTAAAAATGCATAATTTTCTAGCAGATTTCGGGAAGACAAGCTCATTCTGAAGCAAGGCTGTTGAGCATAGAGGCAGGGACCCCCTTTGGTGTTAAAAACTGTGGAGCCTGATACCCTGGGCCTAAAGAGGACTGTGCTTAAGCCTAATGAAAGGGGGACCAAAGCCTGCAGGCCCCGGACACACTCAGGGAGCGGTAAATAAGAAACCGGTTCCCTCACAGCAACCTGCTGACTTTAAGAATTACTCACGCCTGGCCGGGCTGCGTTCTCCACAGTCAGCAGAAGTACAGTGAATTATTTCCCATCTCATTTCATTTGTCTATCTGTTATGTCTCACATAGCTTGGATCGCAGATCCGGGGTGGAGAGTAAACCAGACCCAGCACCGGTTACTTTTGGCGCATCAGAAAGAATGCAGTGATGCACAATGATGAAAAAAGTCACCCACATTTAATGCAAACCAATAAGGCTTCATTCATAAAAGCCAAATTATATCCATCTTGTTTATTTTTTTAGGTAAGGCAAACGAGATTGATTACTCACCGAGATGCGGTTTCATGTCTACAGATCAGCCGTATATTCAGACTGTATACATTTATGTCATTAGCAGAATTAGCTGAATCTCAACATGCATCGTGCATGCTAACACACAAGGGACATGATTGTATGCTCCACCCTCGATCCGTGCCCGACTGCAGGTTACAGAGAGACTCTGACCCGAAGCACAATCTTGCTTATGCCTTTCTCTTGCTTGCTGCATCAGTGACTCAAAGGGTTTCCAGGTCATAGCCAGGATTTCACCAATCACATTAACCTATTTCAGTTGTTAGCCTTTATAGAGCGGCTCAGTGGCCTCACACCTTGGGTGTGTGTGTGCATTTGTATGTTTACCTGGTGTTTTGTGGGTAGTTAGGCTAATTGGTTCCTCTATAATGCCCATAGTGCATGGGTATGTGTGTGTGTGTCATGGACGTATTACATTTTGAGGACCAAATGTAATTATAAACCTCTTCTTTTGACGTTGTGGGGACTGTTTTTTCAGGCTCCACTAGTGGAAGCTTAGTTTTATAAAAATGTATGACTGCAATCGAAAAACTAAAAATGCCAAAAGACTTGTATTTTGTCTGGTTACTTATAGTTAAGGTTAAATCTGGGTAGGAGTTACGGTTGTCATGTTGGGATTAGGGTTTTGCCCATAGAAATTCACTAATGTTCCTCACAATTATATTAATACAAACATCAAAGCCAAAGTCAAGTCAAAAAGTCTTTATTGTCAGTTCTGCAACGGTTCATAGGTTTGTATTACATTGTGGGGACCAAATGTCCCCCATAATGTAATAAAAACGTGTTTTTTTTTTGATGTTGTGGGGACCATTTTTCAATTCCCCACAAAGATCTGTGAATGCAATAAAAAAAAGAAAAACTGCCAAAAATCTCTTATATTTGGTTACTTATGGGTTACCTTAGGGCTGGGTAGGGGTTAAGGTTGTCGGGTTGTGATTAGAGTTCTCCACATAGAAACGAATGGGGAGTCCCCACAAAGATTTAATTACACGCCATTCACAAATACACAGCAGAGAGCATACAATTTGGCAGAGATAATCAATCGGGTTCCAATACATTCAGTTCCAAATTATCAGAAGCTCCAACAACTTATTTGAAATACATTGTTTTACAAGCATCTCTTTTTCCTGTTTTTAACACAGCTTATCAACTTTTCCCTAAAACACAAACCAGCTCCCTTACTGCTGCAAGACATTTAAACACTTGACAAAATTCTAATATCATGGCAGCAAATTTCCTTGCTTCAGGACAAAATCCACATGGTGAATTACCCTGAGAATTGTGGGATACAGTCAAGGCAACTAGGTGCTGCAGTCTTGCTATCGACGTCCTTGAAAATCGCACAGTTTACTTTGGCAGGTGACTGAGCGAGTATGAGCCTGATCTGTAACAGAAACTCTAGTCCTCTGTGTGCAATAAAATAAAAAATAAAAAACAACAACAGTAAAGGGGATAGCAAAGAGCCACCCAGTCTCAATTAAAAATGTCAGGATTTTGACAATAATTCTATTGTTGCACTGATTCAGTTTCTGCTCACTGGGCCGTGTTTTCCATCCTACTGCTGAGGTCCAATCAGATATTCAGAAAGATTGTTTTTCTAAATTGCCAGTATTCATTTTATTTCAAGCACACACTGATTTCCTTCCATTACATTTGCAACAAACCATTTAATGCTTCATCATATGCCAAAACATTTTATATTTTACCCACATAGAGGAAAACCTATAGGGTGATTCTATGTAGCATCTGCCATCTTTTTAATAATGCCCAGAGACAACTTGCCATGGATTATGTGCATCTGAATTGCATCCTGCATTTTAAAAGGAATACCTCTCATGCATTTTTCATGATATTCAGAATCATGCATTGTGCCTTTTTTTGTATAGCTGACAAGTATCCATACCCTGCATTGTTCTTATTAATTGCATAGTATCACTGGGTGGTGGAATTTGCTCAGCATATTTGGTTACCAGTCTATTTTCAGTAGAAATGATCCCAGTGCCAACAAAGACTAACTCATGCCACTGTTTGCTCGCCCGCCCCCCAAACTCTGAAAGCTTGGTTGAGTCATCACCGCAGCGCTAGGGCAAGGTGACTCTGCCGTTCTGCAAGACTTCCTGATCGCTTCTGCAGGTGGAGGTGACACCTGAGCCGTCGGCCCACCTCACTGCAGCTGCTGGGGCTTCTGACAGCTCACCGGCTGAAGGAAAACGCAGATGGCAGCAAGGGACGTGCCGACCAGCCTCCCGTTCTCCTCGTGCTATTTTCCAGCTTACATTTTGTACCATGTGGCTGTAGGACGTCACCTCATGCTTTGGATAATCTTATGGTCATCCCAACTACCTGCTTCTGCTGGCAGAATGTTCTCCAAAGGGTCCCAATTCTATATATACCACTCCTATTTGGTTCCTCTTCACTCATCATAGAATCATTTTGTTCAAATATAACACATTTCTCATCTTCTATTGATGCTGAGTCTTTTCAAGTCAATAGAGCCTCTGAAAATTAAATGTAGAAGGATAGACACTGAGACACCAAACAAGTAGGTGTCACCATCTGGAAAAAGAGCTGTGATTTATATTATATAAGTATCACCTGTACCAGAAAAAAAATACTAAATGTGATTTTATTAATCAGATTGAGCATCTCTCCCCCCCCCACACACACACACACTAAACAGTCTAAAAATAGTTCCTTTTATTAAATTTGATTAGACTTTCATGCGCATGACTATTAATCTATACTCTATACTCATATCAAATGCTTGTTCTCGCCGCATCTCCCCAATTCACTAAACATTTAATCTTCTTAAATGACACGAAGGCAGGAAAAAATTGCTCAAGGTTGTCTGCTAGCCGTTTTTTAAGCCTCGGGGCGATCAACTAATTGCCTTTTATCCGTCATTACTTTAACGCACATCTTTCAGCAGCGCAGCATTTGAGTGGGCCGAAAGCGACGTGCAGCGGGCTGGACAACCAGATACTTTCACTGTCGAAGATAATGGCTTCTTTCTTGGTTCCTTTGGCGTGTTCAACGCATTAAGTTGCAACTATATCAATTCGACACGGATTAAACTACTGCACAAACGTTCCTTTAAATATTCTTATATGGCACTGTTCTGCAGGCTATGTTGTTATGTGACAGTGGTTACAGAAAAGCCCTTGTCTTCATGTCGCAAAGCTGTGATATGAAAAACATGGTTTTCAGTTGTGCTACCAGTAAAGAATACATTCATGTCTTACAACAGGCTGACTCTGACTGTAATTGCGAACTGAAGGTTCTCTTTTTCACGAAGGGCCACCAACTAAATTATAAGCAAGTTCCCTTATAATTGCATGTATTTAGTCATCAGAAAAAAATATTTAGCGAACCCGGTAAGAGAAATGTCTGGAACTCAATAGTAGACCCTTAAATTGGTCTTCGTACTCCAGGTTCCAAAAATGATATAATTTATCATTATTTTCTTATGAACGCTGAACACGAAGCCGGTCACGGGCTGCCGTTCAGCCCTCTCTCGTTTCCGTGCCAGACTTTTCAGGAATGTCAGTCGTCTACACTGAAGTCCCTGGAGTTCCCCGCTGGCACACATCCGTCTGTCAACATGACTTCATCACCGGCGAAGCCCATGCGTTGACCTACATGGAGCGACTGTCACCGCAGCAGAATTCCAAGGATCTGCGCGGCCGTGCGACAGCCTGCGCGCGCCGAACGCGGCTCCGCGTGGCCGTGCGACGGCCTGCGCGCGCCGAACGCAGCTCCGCGCTCCCGCTAGCCAAACAGACTGGGGATTTCGGAGTTCACTGGTGCGATGGTGATGCTGTGAAAAATATATCGACTCAACTGGCAAGGGACAGGAACACATTTTCACATTTACAACTTTGCACAATATGCACGGCACAGTTTTATTTTAAATATATACAGAAGGCCGGGGAATGCTGATTGCAAATCCCTCTAAAAGTAGGCCTACCATTTATAAAAAACAAATTTCACTTATTTTATTTAATTATATATGTTACATTTTGCCATTACGCTAGAATACTTTTTTCTAGCTGTCCCAATAGTATAATGAGTAGGCTAGTAATAAAAACAAGGATCACAGTGTGTTTGAAGTGGAATGTATATTCAAGTATGAAAATAGTCTTCAAATCAGATTTAACACGGACACAGGAATTCATGAATGAAATAACATCTTCGGAGACATGATACAAGTCAACTACTATACAATGAGCATGTTTAATTATGGCCTTGGGTTTACTGACCCAGATTATAAAAATACATCTGTGCAAATCGGTCAGAGTTAAATTATGCCGCTTCGATTCCCAGGTTTTCTAATTTGTCGAGGAACAAAAACAAGGCTGGTTTACGGTCAACTGCGCTTTCGAAATGAAATCTTTGGTTGGTACTATTAACTATTTGGGGGTTGAAAAGACTGGCCTTGATAGTTAGAGAAGAAATCCGCTTATAACATTAAAACGGACGTCAGTTGAAACTTAGCGCGGTGTGTCCTGCATACTTCAATTATTTTGAATATATTTCATTGTGCCGTTAGTATACCATAAATATATTCTTTTTATGTGCATAATTCACAATTTCTGTTTACTCAGCGACAACATTCTTACATTAACGAATGTAAAGCCTAAGACAACATATGTAACAAATAAAATACCACAAGCTGATGAACCAGATAAACTGTATGATGCAATTTGTTAAAGACTTTGGAGAAAAGACGGGAAATGCTGGAGATGCGTGCACGTTGCTGGGAGTGAGAAGCGGTCAGTGAGACTCAAGGCGCCGTTTGTTAGTCAAATACCGGGCGGCGACATCGATTCTTTGCTGAACATCCCATTAACCTGCGGATACAATAAATTAAACTAATTCAGGTGTCATGGTAGTTTGACGTACAGGGACAGAATGCATTCATAAGCGATACTAAAATAGCACGGACTTCAGGGGGAACACAGAAATAAACGGTGCTTCATATTTTAGGAATGTCATACACCCGGGTCCTAGCTCATAGTAGATCTATAGGAGAAAAAATGGATCAGGGTGGTTTGAAATTAATCAATAATTTGTCGATTTCACGAATGAAAGTTAACCTCTCAAATCATTCAGAGCCGTAATATACAAAGTTCGTAAAAAATATTTTTCGTCTCAAGCTTAGACCCCACAAGTTTAACAAATCAAGGATTTGTTATTCGTGAACTTTTTTAGTTTATCATGCCAGCGAATTAAATATCCTGCAGTATTAGCATAGGCCTGTTCAGCGTTATCAAAAATCGGAATTATTTTCTTGACCAACTGATGTTGTTATAATATCAAATTGGCTCAAGTATAACGCAACACGGAGCCTAATCCTATTCACGGGTTTCGTGCTCTAACTTCATTGTAGCGAGACAAGTTTGCAATAAAACCATAATTTCAGAAACAATGGCAGCAACGTGGCGGCGCAAAGTGTGATTCAAAGTAAAGATCCTAAAGCAACATCCAGAGACGGACAATCCTGCAGAGCAGATCCCTCACGAACAGGAGTTTGCAGGGCTGACAGTTCTGGAAAAGCCTCCTTCGGGACCGGCTTACTGCAGCTATTCCCGCATCTAGGGTAAAGTCACTCCACGCTTTGCGAGTTCCTGATCATTTTTTGCTGCACCAGCAACTGCTGTTTCTGCCTCGTAGACTTGACGGCAAGGATCGCCTGCTTGTTCTTATACTGGACCATCTGCAGGGTTATCTCGGCGTTCCAGCCTTCGTCCTGCGGACACCTGAAATCGATCTCCTTGCCCGCGATCATGACCACCGTGAAGTAGACGTATTTGTCCTTCCTCTCGACGCAGTCCACAGTCTTCATGTTGGAGAAGGGGAGCTCCTTGACTTTGCGCTGCTCGGTGACCTGCTGGTGCTGCTGTGGACGCGGGTCATCATGCTGCTTGGGGTGGTGGAGCTGGAGACCATCCTCTGTGAGGACGCAGCGTTTCTTCTTCCACAGCTGAAGTAAGCCATCGCTCCGCTTCTCCAGCAAGCCCTCCTTCAGCACCTTGCCGCCACCTTCCAGCATGGCGTAAAGACGCACGACTTTGAAAGTCACCGTGTTTTTTTTAAGAGCAATGCAGACACCGGCCCCGCTAACGCCGCCGCTTAAAATTGTTGGCGACTCCCGGCTGTTGGGCGGAGCTGCAAGAACCTCGTCGGCGCCGGCTGGCGGGATTGAATGATGGCTTGGTCCGGTCTGGCTGGGGTTTCCCCCAGGCTTTTCTAGCGGACCGCCCCCCATCGCTGCGCGGCGGAGTCACAGGGGATGACAGCGAGGGCTTCTGACGTGAGGACAGCGAATAAAGAAAGTGCTAAAATACCATACCGGCTTTAAGAAAATTCACTTATAGCGGATAACACGCTCTCGTATTAAATTTTAAAACCTTTTGTGTGTGGGAGAATCTTAATCACTTGCACTTTACAAGATGTGTAAAGGCATTTTATACTTTAGGATAGGTTAAGGGGGCCCTCTACTGGCCAGTCTTTGTGTGATCTTTAGTCGTAAACTTGATATCCGAATAGCCTTTGACATACGTCACAGACCCATATAAAAAGCCCAAAGACACTAGACAGGTGCAGGCTTAATCAATTTATTCAGGAATACATAATACACGTAGTTAAGAGTACATTTGAATTTTATAGCATAGCGTTTTGCTTTTACAACAGCTGTTCAGAAAGATCCAAGTAGGATCCATAACACCAAATAGTCTGCCACAAGCTTATGCAGCACTGGGGAAATCCTCCAGAATGGCAGTTTAAATCACCATCACCAATGGCTCTGCACGTGGGTGGAGCAGGTCAGATTTTAAACCAGGGCATGGTGGTTTACCCCAGTCAGGTAACTACAAAATCCCACAAGACCAGATTTCCTTCAGCCTGCCTTTGAGATCCAATCAAGTTGGAAGGGGGTGGGGGCTTCTACCTGCCCACGAGAAGAGACACTGAAACAGGAAATGAGCACAACAGCCGCAACCAGGTCTACCCAACTCTGCTAAATGTAAAAAAAAAAAAAAAAAAAACAATGCCTAAACACAGCCAACACTGTCATTGGGTAAAATTTAGTTTGGTATTTAAACATTCTCTTAGCCTGAGACATACAAGTGTCCAGTATACCACTTCCTTTGGGCAAGTCGTGGGGGGGGACCTGACCCACCAGGCTTTAAGCACTTGAATTATGCTGTAGACAAGAAGTTCTACGTGGCAGGATGTCAGCTGACAGGTAAAGGAGGCTTCACATCTCCTCTGTTAGAAGTGCTGGATGGGACTACAGACTTCAGAGGACACAAATGACACGTTATACCAAGTGCTACAAAGAAGTGTGCCTAGGTAACTATGGCAGACACCAAGACAAAAGTCACATAATACCATGACACACAACCTTCAGATAAAATGGAATGCGACTTGATCATGTCTGTTGACTGTCTCTTTCCATTTGAAATTCCAAACAAGATCCCTGTTTTTTTCTTTTAAAAAGCAAAAAGGGATCAAAAGTAATCCAGGCTGTTTTTTTGCCATCTGCATACTGGAATGCATGAATGGGAGGAGAGAACGGCGGATCGCCAACACCACGGATGTCCTAGAATACTTTTCTAGTTCCGTGTTACATGGTGGGGTGAAGCCAAAGGAGGCTGACTGAGAAGCCGCCATATCACTACAAGGTACAGTGTGAAAATTTCAGGTGTTGCAAAGCTACACACATCAAACCGAAAAGGGCAGGAACACGTGCAGAGACAACTCAAGACCTTCCAGAGTGTATATTGCTTTGGTTGGTTATTTGGGGCAAGGAACAGGTCACATCACATCACATCACCCCCACCGCCACACCTGCCCCTTCACACTTCCCTACAGCTGCTGTCCAAGATATACAACGAGACTTCACAAGAATCCAAATATTTAGCAATGGACACATTCATGCCTTTTAAAGAGGGATTTACGCCATTCTATTTGTACAGACAGTCTAGTAAAATACTATGCAGAATGAGCCACTGCTTGGAACTCGCCCCCTATGATTTTTGTAACAAAAAAATTGAATTCCTTTAATCTCTACCAAGAATACAAAACGTTATAAGGCGATATTTAACTTGTGGGAGAAGCCATTACAGTGCAGACGATCCTTAAAGCCACGGCGTTCATTGCTGTTTACATTCGGCTGGTGGGTTGGGGTCCTTCTGTTGGGGGAGGGAGAGAACATCGTTAATGCAAGGGAGGGGCTGTGGGAACAATGACCTTCACGTTCCACTGATGACCAGTGGCGAGACATCCCACCCTCAAATGGTTGGGAATCCAGAGATTAGTGTTCGACTAATAATGGAAGCAAGGTAACTACTGAGACCGCAGGGTATATTAGGTGGTATCCGGATGGACAATCAGCTGTGAAGCTCAGCCAGCAGCGAAGACACAGCCTGGCAGTGGTTCCATTCAGTAAGACATGTAGCTTCCACTCTAAGGCACACAGATTCAATCTGAAAGACTGTGATATGCAGACAGACCCCAGGCACCCCTTAGGACATCTAGGAAAAATGTAAGGAAAATGGAAAGTGATGGAAGCACCAAGTGAAGGTGCTTTGTAATTGTAAGATTTCAAAAGCTCTTGCAGACAACTTAACCACAGTTTCTGAAACCGGATATCTGAATTTGAAAAACAAAAAAAAAACAAAACTGAAAAGCTATTAAACTGACACCAAAACCTCAGCTCAAGGATTATATCCATGCTAATCTGTGAACTGGACAAAGAACCGTCAACACAAAGCATTCCGACTTCAACACTTATGCAACCAGAAATACTACAGAAACTCTTTCCATCTCGCTGTCGTGGCAGAAGGGGTGAGGGACACGGACGGGAATGAGCATTCAGAAAGTCACCGAGTGCTGTACCTACCATGACAGGGTTATTTGTACAGTTAATGATTAAAACTAGTGAGGGAAAATTTACACAGCTGACAAGACTAGAGAGGCAAACATTAGCTTAAAGTAGAAATCACATGGCTTGATGACACTTTTGTGTTGCGACAATCCAAGGGGAGCATCCTCTGCCAAATGTAATGAAAAGCTTTGCATTCCTTTAAAGGAATCCATATGAAAAACTGAAATTTCCAGTCATACTTCGTTTAAAAAAAAAAAAAAAAAAAACTCATTAAAGCAGACAGAAGCTGGCAAGCAGAAGAGCCAGGTGCAGGTGTCAGGCAGAAAAAGCTCATCTTATCTAAACTGCAGACTCAGTTTTCACCCGTCAGTACAAGTCTGGGTTCCAAGCTGTCACATCTCATGCAGTTTACCTGCTGACTGTCTTGGTCCAGTTAGGATTTAGGGTGTTTTCAGCTGACATTTGGCTGCATTTCACACAAAAACTTTAGTCTCAAGCTCCACTTTCTGCTCTTCCTTGTGGGGTTTCCAATACTTCCCAGGCTGATGAGGGAAAAAGTGATTCGCTAGCAGAACCAAGTTCAGCACTTTTCACTACTTCAGCTGAGAATCTGTAGAGACTAACATGGAAACGTGATTGGATACGAACACCTGCCCCCCCCCACCAAACATTAGCTAATGGAGGAAGCCCGGCTTTAAAAGCAGTGCCATAAGGCTGCATGAAAACAAAAACGGATTTAAACAATAACCAAAGCTAGTTCCCAACTCAGTACAGCTGGCATTTCATGCCCAGAAAGGTGTAGGACTATCATAACCCACTCTGTCTAGAGCCGATCAGTTCGAGACCAAGCAGGACGCCTCTGAAGAGATGTGCGCGGGCGCAAGCAGTTTTGGTACCAGCGTGTTCTCCTGCAGTGCCGCATTCGTACACTGAAGAGAGTTTCTTGCGCGTGTTTTGAGGGCAGAAGGATTTGAGAGAAGACCAAATTGCAGAGGACATGGGTCCAAGCAACTAGAGGAGGCAGGACGAAGACATCCGATTTGCTTGTCCTGCCTCCAGTTGGACCGACAGATTCTACAACCTAATTGGTCATCTCTAAACCAATCGTTTTTCCTACCACCCTCAACATTTTTTGTACAAGTTAAAACACCCATGAGCCATTCGTACAGCACTACGGCCATCACAGATTCCCCCGGCTTCTACCACATACACCAGCACCTCGGTTATTACCAAGCCAAAGGCATTGATAGCACATATTCTTATGCTGAAACATCATGTCCTTTCAAGACTTCATGACTAAGGGTATTCCTCTGCCGATCAGATCAATCACCCACCTTGGGATCATAGTCTGGGTCGTTCTCCTCATCTGCTTCCTCCGCACCCTCCTGAATCAGAATAAATGTTGAGAACCTGCTCCTTGAACTTCCACCATTTATAACGTTAGGGTGGCCATTCTTCTTCCATTAGGTTCCAAGCCAATTAGCTCACAGTGGTAATTAAACTGAAGACGGACTTCCACAGAGAAGCCGCATGTCAGTGATCACCATCCCTGCTCCTGGAGATATCCCAGGAGCTCCCTGTAGATCCTCAGGTGCCGCCCTAATTTATCACTCCGGAAACAGGTTTTAACAGCCAGCTTTCTTGACGTTAAGTTGGCTCCAAAACTGAGAAGCTATTCAAGGGCCTGATTATCTATATCAGGTGTGTTAAATTAAGGCTGTACCCAAGCTCTGCAGGGTGGTAGATCCAGGAGAAGGTCTGGTGACCACTGACAGGCAAAACAAACTCAACGCTAATCACCATGCTCATTAAAACTGCTCAACAAGAGTTACTTCCTAAAATAGATCAGCCCGACAGAGCAGAGGTTCTGGGAAGTTTCCAGCAAAGAAGCTCCTACCTCCTCATCAGCCTCCTCGCCATCTTCATCGTACTGAAAGGCACCAAAAGGAAAGAGCCTTAGACATTTAGCACGGCCGTCGCTCTGCCTAGCTCAGAGGGTATGGACGGGACTCACATCATCGTCATCGTCGTCCTCGATGGCTTCGCCCGTGAAGTACAAGATGGCTCTCGGAATGATGCGCTCACGGAGGAAGTGTCCGATCTCGAAGTCGGCAGCGAGGATAGCCTCCGAGTCCTCATCCTGTGAGAACGGAGGGATGAACATCAACCACCGCCAGCCCATCATAAACCAAAATCACACTTCAACAAGGAAAGGGTCGCAAATGATGCCTCCCCATGTCACTTACCAACTCCCCCTTCTCTGGAACTGTAAAGAGGGGAAAAAAGTAAGGGTTAAGATCTGCATTTAAAGGGAAACTCCACACACTCCGGACGAGGTGTCTACCTTCTGGTGGAGAAAAAAAGTTGAAAAAGGAATCGTTCGGGACAGTCTTGGTGACCGTCCTCACTGTCCCGCGACCCTTATGTTTCTGCTTCTTCTTAATGGTCTTCAACGTGACGTTCTTTCCTTTCGTCCAGTCGATTTGGCAGCTGGATTGAGGAGGACGGAAGTCATGCACTTTGAAGGACTACCATCCAAAATGTTGGTGCGCACTTCATAGACAGTGCTGGGCTGCCATCACCCTTGCACGATTCCTTACCCAGTACATCCCATAATCTCCGGTCCATCAAAGGAGAAAGGATCTCCCTCATCCGGCTCCGACTGCATCTTGTAGGTTTTCGTTAACACTCGGTTTGTGAAGAATTCGTTGGCCGAAAAGTAAAACTCTAAAGTGAAACTCTAAAGAGAGAAAACAAGAGCAGCAGTCAGAGAAACTACTGGATTGGAACCATCGAGCTTGGCACAGAATCTAAAGCCGTTAATGGAAGATTTCTAATGCATGAACAGACAGACCATCACCCTGCCAAGCATAACGGCCACAGCTAAAGCTTACCATTGGTTGGCCAGGGTCTGAGAACTTCACTTTGATGTCCTCCAAGTGCTTGAGAATGGGTTCATCGTGTTCCTGAGGGACACCGGTATTTAATAGGGAACTCAGAGGTAAAAGATGCAGGACAAACCGTGTACACAGAACCCACTAAACCAGTTTAATTTCCGGGCCACATTTACAGAATACTTTGATCTCTCTATCAGAATTTGATCCTAAAAATACTCTGATAATTCTGGAGATCATTTTAACTATAAACACTTTGTTTCACCAACAAATTCTCCCTCGAATCCCTTTGTTTGTTTTTACGCTCACTCATACACAAAGTGCCAATTTACTTATTGCATATATGCTTTATGGGAAATATGCTTAACGCTTTGCGCTAATGTGAAAACACACCAGACTTCCCAGTTGCCAGACAGCCAGTGCGATTGCTTGCCTGCTGTGGTATTTTCCCCACTTAGTTTTAAACCGACATGCCGGCAAATACCCCTACTGCTACCAAAAATGGAACAGCCGCCCATTTGTACTATCCAAGCAACATTATTCAAATGCATGTTTTTTTCCATGGAATTTTTTGCATTTTTTGCAGCCCTATTTAAAATGATCACTCAGCACCAGTAGGTGGCAGCAACTTCCACAAGACCGCTGGCGTTCTCGCGACACACCTGCAGCATGTCACTGAGCAGGTCAACATTCTTGAAGACGGTCAGCCAGAACTCCGGGACGCCTTTGGGGTCTTCCTTCTCCTCATCTTTTTTCTCTTCCTCCACTTTGGCCTTCTCCTTCATTTCTTCCTTTAATATATAAACAGAGGCACAGCTTGGATGAAACACCAACCAGAGTTAGAAGGAACCTGAGAAGCTAACACAGGGAGGGGGAGATCCGTTTTCATGCTGAAAAATGAATGGGCCGCATGGCGCCGGCACGAGGACGGCGTGCAGGAACGCAGGGTTCTCTAGTACCTGCTTACTTACTGTCAGCTGCTCTTCCTCATCACCCTTCCATTCACACTCTTCATCAGTAGGCTCATACATGGCGTTGACAATCTCGCTCCGCTGTGGGAGGAGCGGAGGGAGAAAAGCGCCACATCAGACCTGGGCTATTCCGGTATGGGCACATGTAACATCGAATGCAGCAGCGAGATATCAATCCCCAAGCCGGGGGGGGGGGGTCCTCACAGGGTAGGCCATCGGCTCGTTTAACCCAATAAAGCTGAAGCTACCAGCCGGAAGACAAAACGCGCTTGACAGCACAATCGCACAAACCAGATTTCAGCCTCATTTCTTCCACTGACAGTCTAACGGCACACTGGGAATTACCCAGCAGAGAAGGCAGAAGAGCCATTTAGCTCTAAAAGCACATGCAGTACAACGCCAGCTGAGCCGACAAACAGGATTAAACTCAGGCCCTTATTAATCCTACTTGAACTAGCCCCCAGCCCCCATACCAGCATGCTAGATGAGGGCAGTTAGAGAGGCGAATATCTGGGCACATGTCAGCCAATCAGGAGGGTCGACCACGAAGTGCAGCAAGCAGGAAGATTTTATACAGACCCACCTTCTCAAAGAGCGGCTGATAAAGGGCGGCGTACTTCCTCTCAAGTTCGTGCACTTCTTCATAGAACTTAGCTTCGATCTGGGTGCACTTCACCTGGAGGTTCTTCAAGGCATTGACGCGTCTCTTTACTACCTTGGGTAAACTGAGAGGGGTATGAAAACCACAAAAAAAGTGAGCTATGGGTCCCCTGTAAGTGGTCGTCTCAACAGCCCTGGGAAGTTGTCTGATCGGCAGGGCTGGAGCCTCAACCGCAGGGCTGACAGTCACCAGAGTCCCGCGAATAACTGCTCTGAGACACCCTGGTGTTCCAGGCCTCGACAATAGAGTCGGTACTGTGCCACAGACCCAGCAGGTACCCTGCCTTAGCTAGGTCTGTGGCACAGCAGTGCGCACACATATCCCACTCGCATTTCAGTGCCTCTGAACCCATATGTCTGCCATGCCCCAGATTAGGGTAACAGGTGTTCAGAAAGCCCCGACAAGAATCATCGCAGCCATTTGTCTGTGCAAACGCACGACTACAGCACTAAGTTTCGGGCTGGCAGGAAGCTCAGGCAGTTGTTACCAAAGCAGGACAAAGGTGTCATGGCTGGAGAAGGCCTCACCTCTCGATGTAACCCGATGGCGAGCCCACGAGGCCGTCGAGTCGCTCCTGAAGAGCCGCCAGGACCTGCGGGTTCCGCATCATCTGGACCGTGAGCTGCCGAGCTGGGTGCAGAAAGACTGGCCTCCATAAAGAGCGAATAACAACCGAAACCTATTCGTGCCATCTGCATTTGCACAAGCAGCAGGCTAATCCAGTGTGGCTTATAAAGTTTTACAGGGCAGTTTGTATCATTGGCCCACTACATAGAAAACACTAGACCCCCCGTAGTATCTACAAGGGGAAAATTAGCCAAAATGTTGGACATTACTCAGCTCCTCACCCCTAAACAGTAACAGAGGAAGGCTGCCCCCACGCAACAACCTGGAAGTTCTATCACCAAGCTGTCTGACAACCCCTACGGTGGGCAGTGTCTAAGCAGCCCCCCCAGAGGTACAAGGGGGGGAGAGGGGTTCACAGCACTGATAACTGCCAACCCCCCCCCCACCACCACCTCTCATTAACAAAGATTTCGTCCTCCCAGACGCAGAAGCTTCCCGTCTCGATCAGACATGAGAAACCAGGCACTCGTCTACAGGAAGCGACTAAAGCCAGAGCCCGCGGATCTCCGTCAGCACGAGCGCGGGAAGCCGGCGGCGTGCGGCTCCGAGACAGTGACAGAGTCCTCATCCCTGCATCTCACTTACTGCCGAGCCTCGGCGCAGGCCAACACCAACCCGGCATCACAAAACCAGACTGTATTAGGATCGACAAATTAAATAAGTAACTGGGTCTCCTCCAAAGGCATTTCACTCTTGCACAACAGAGCGATCGGTGTTCAGAATGTTACAATTTAATGAGCTAAATCTCACCAATTTCCAGCAGCCCTGGAGGGGGGGGGACCCTTCCATGAAAATCCTCTACATCTGCAGTCAGCAGAAAGAAAACACCCACCTTTGCTGTTGCCATCCTCCCCGGTCTCCTCATCCTCAACCTCCTCGACATCCTCCATGTCCGCAGGGTCCACTTCAGCCTGGTCTTTACTGTGACAGAGGGGTGACAGAGGGTCATTTTCGCACACACGGCACCAGGTATCAGCCATTAAAACAGAATACAGCCCCCTAAGGGGAGACCCTGTACCAAATGCCATTTGCGCCTCAAAAATGTGGCGGATGGAGCAGCCAAATCCCCAACCTCTTCGGAATCCAATGAAACAGACGCGCACTCCGTCAGTCATCACCACATCACTGGATAGATGCAACGAGTCCAGAACACGGCAGATTAACAGGCACTGAGGGGCTAGAGGATGTTTGTCTGTCTGCGCTGTCTAGCCCCTGTATAGCCCCTAGGCTGGCCACATGCCCAGGCTTATTAATCAAACCCAGAGAATTCCCAGTGGGAAGACAACGATAATCGTTTCCTTAAGATGCAAACTTGACCATATTTGTGTATCCGTTTAACGTCACCTTCCACTGCTGAAGACCAGTTGCAACACTGAAGAACAGAAGTACAGAGTACAGTAAAAATGCCCCATGTGGTTCTTGCCCTGCCCCAAATATCAAGGATGCATCAGTTGCATCCTCAAACAAGACCAATCCCAATCCCATGATTCTTTGCAGCCCAAGTTCATTTTTGGTAGGGGAGGTAGTAAGACAGGTCTTGCCAAGATCACAAGTACAATCTTTGCGTTCTTAGTCTTGAGAAACACCTAAGCTCTGGACTCAAGGGGAGACAAGCGAATGAGACGAGGGGGGCCTGTAGAAAATCCCTCCTGGCAAACGAAGGCGATGACAGTAAGAGTACCATAAAGCACTTAGTATGGGAGCCCTTTGTTTACCCCACAGGCCCCTGCCTTCCTGACATGCGTGACCTTATCAGATTGGAATGCCAATGCATCTCTGCCAGTGAGCTTGGACAGAGCTCCTTTGTGTGGTGGTGGCACCGGGAGAGCCAGGCAGCGGCTCCGACACCTTGACTCGCTGTCCACGGCAGTAAGAAACGCGTCCTTTCTCCGCAAGAAAGTAATGGATGATTGTCCTTGGTAGGGGAGGTGCCCAAATCCATCCACAATGCGGATGTCCTATGTGCAGAGCTCCAGGCTCGCTACAGATAAGCTATGAAATGTATTTAGAGCTGATGAACCCAGATCAGCGGGGAAGCGCTTTCGAAAAGGTTGGATGTGACAAGCACCAGCACCGTGTAGGCGAAAACACTTACTTGTCAATGTCTGCCATCTTGGTATGATCCCAAAAAATCCCTAGAGGGGGAAGAAAAGCAAAAAAAAAATGCTTCAGTACAGGAAGAATCAGTCACATTCTGGCCCTGGAAGGCCATTTTCTTGGCTTTTCTTGGTCAATTGGTGATTTATCTTCCCATTAGCGGCCGCTAAGCAGCAAACAAACACTTACAGCAAAGCTCAAAAATAAATCAAGATGCATACGTTTCGCGTGAGGCTCACAGTCCTGATGGGCCACTTTAAGGCAGATACCCCAATTAATCTCGGTACTTGAATAGCGAGGCTATAGGGAACAATCGGACCACCCTGTGACCCGTTCCAACATTAGCCCGGGCAGCCACATCATGGAAACCAATCAAAAGAGGGCTCCCATATCACCGCCGATGAGGCCACCATGAGGCATGGAGACACCCGACTAAGGAAATCATTTTCTCAACTGTCATTGATGCAGCAGAATATATATGATTCTAACACAGAGCATGTGTGAAGGTCTGCACAAATAGCTAAAGCAGGGCAGACCTTTCAGAACAGAAGCTGAACACAAGTTCAGCCCTGGTACGGAGAACCTCAGAGGCTCCCGTCCATTTCTAGCATCTGAGATTTGACTTTACTGCAGATTTGAAGTTACTGTGGCCGTTTGACTTTATCCCAGCCAGCGTAAACAGTTCGGTGAGAGATCCCATGCCAGGCCTTGCATGTCTGATTATTGGTTAACCTACAGCCGTGACACCTGAGAACCCCACAGCGATCACAAAACATCTGGTTTAGCACCAAGAGATATGGTGAACCAAAACTAAATGACGCTCAACGGCTAGATACCTACACATACTTACACACTATGTAAATAATCACAGGAAACCCCCATTTTCCAAAGGAATTTAATAAATCTTTCCTGCAGACAAACTTGGGAGTAGTGCTCATTTGGGGCTCCATGTGTCAGACACACACTGGTGGGGAACAAGGGCTACCCTATGGATGCCCATCACAGAACCCCCAGTACCATCTGGAGAAGCAGTGAACCCAGCCTAGACGCCGAGATTGGTCTCCTGGCAGGCATATGGGGTGCGATTCCGGTCAAAACCACAGCAAACGCTCAGTCTTCTCCTCAAAAGACAAGTATCTGTGCAGGTCGGTAATTGCAGTGGAAATGTTACACGGCAAGATGCATGTGCCAGAAAATGAGAACCGACACATCCAAAAATATATATGTCCTATACTCTTTTTTTTTTTTTTTTTAAGCTCATGCATTACAGCATTTTATATATAATCTCAAAACCGACGTGAAGTCAACATGAAGGGCGAAGTGCAAAGCTTGAACTGGTGGGGGTCCACGGACGCCACCGTGACCGGGGCAACTAGAGAGCAGCTCCGGGCTGTCAGCCGCTAGGAATCTCACCTGCTAAGCAAAAGGGGTATCTCCAGGCCTATTTTACGGTTCTTTAGTCCCCCCCAATAAATAAATGTGTATGTATTAGCTTGAATAATTTTACATCACATATGGTTGCCCCCTCCCATCCATTTCTCTCTAACTACACCCTTGCCAAGCAATCAGGCGATGAACTTGAACTTAACAAAAGGTTACCCCCCCCCCCAACTCGAGCGCCCTTTACCGCCTACCGGGCTTAACGCGGTTATGCTCAGCCATTACAACTATCCTTCAGTCGTGAAGCGGTTTAAAGCATCTTACTGATAAATCCACGTCTCTGCCTCGGCGGAGTTAAAGAGTACAGGCCTCGACACATGAGAGAACCGAATAAGACAAACAACGACCTAAACTAACTAGCGTTACATTTGCGGTTCACATTTAACATTTACTGCGTCGCTACTATTGTTACCGAACAAATCCGCCTGAAGTAAACGTGGGAAACCGAACCAAAGCCCCCGAATAAGCAGTTAGAGACGACGGTTTTAGCCTAGGAAGCCCCGCACGACTGTATGCTGCTCCCCCCTCCACTGGTTACCTGCTGAACTTCACACAGGGCGCTAACCACGTGTTGCAAAACGTGGCGACATAAGAAAAGAAAATTGGGGGGGGTTCGGATAACTAACCAGGTCCCTTTTTACGGCGTTTGCAACTAGTCAGATGACACTTTTAAACTGGCTTTCTGGTAACGACCATCTTGTAGTAGCTAGTTAGCCTGCCATACCGCGGAGGGGGGCGGCTTTAACAGGAGCTGGTTAGCGCCGGAGGGGGATGCGCTGCCCCCCCCTACCTCCAACCCCCCCGGCCTACAGTGTCTGTGCCTGGCGCCGGATTCACTCGGAAAGTCTGTCGGGGGGGGGGGGGACCGAGCAGCGGGAGCCACTAGCCAGGGAATGCGAGCAGCCATGATTCCTACCGGTTATAATGCCTCGGTGCTAAAAACTTCACCGGCCGCCTCGTTCTCGGGCTCCCCTCCCGCCTTAAATAAAGAAATATGGTCAGGATTCTGGCTGAAATACTCAGCGCCCGCGCCCGACACGGTAAACAGGAAATGTCGCCACGGCATGGGAGTCAGCGCGCTTCGTACTGGAGGCGCATCCTCCATGGCCGCGCCTGGCTAAGTTACACCAGGCAGGTCTGGCGGGCGCGCGGTGATCCAGGCGCGCTCACTTCACCCACACCCCCCAACTCCCGGGGAATTCATCACGCAGGGAACCGAGACCAAACACGGCAAACGCACCTGAGCCAAACGCAGCCGTGCGCCTTTTAACGTCCGCTCCCTCCCTCCGCCACTAACCTCTTGTTCTCAATCGCCTCTTCGCGTACAGACGCGACTCTCAGCGAGCAGCTTGGCGCTGATGGCGGTAAGGAAGGAAAGGCAGCCCGCTGCCGCCGGCGCTCACATATGCATCCAGCGTCAGCACGTAACCCGGCGGTCACCAGGGCAACGCGCGGCTTGTGGGCGGGGCCAGAGCGGAGCCCCTTGCGGAGATACTGCGATAAGCTGCCTGCTGTGCATGGTCATTTCTGTTATAATGCCGTGTGTGTGTGTGTGTGTGTGTGTGTGTGTGTGCGTGTGCGCGCGCGCGCGTGCGTTTCCACTAAAGCAGCCCCCGTTGTTTTGTTCTCTTTGGCTACTCGAGATGGGAATGCGTAGCTCACATCTCTACGTGGCTCTTCAGCCGACCAAGGAGGGGTTCATATAACTTAAGCAATCCTTTCACAACTGTTTTCAGTGACGACAGATTTCTGGCTCTGCGGTGAGGAAACGAGGACATTAAAAACGACAGTATTTACATCACAATGCAGAGTGTGAATGTGGTACATCGCACGATCAGCTGTGTTTGTATATTACCTATAATCCTACAGTATATCATTCGGCAGCTTATCCAGTGTTTTGGGCGGGCTGGAGCTTAACCGTGGAAGCACAGGCACAAAGCAGGGGAACAGCCTAGACGGGACGTGAATCTATTGCAGGGTATACATAAGCACATACTACCCTAAAAATGTTACTTTGCTTATCTGCATGTCTCTAGATAGGAAATTGTAAAGGCTTGAAAAAAAATCCATGCAACATTAGGAAACCAAGCGAAGTCCCACACTGCCAATAAACTGAAAATGCAGCATGACTTTTATTACACAAATTCTGCTGTATGAAAAACATTACACCATTTACATACAAAATTTACATGCAGCTTTGGCAGTGCTGTAATATATTCCACCCAATGTGCAATATTCACCAAAAAATGAGGTATGTTTCTGACGTATGGGCCTTCTGTTGTCAGTCATTATGAAACGATGTTGTCACAGATCAGACTCTGATAGGCTGTCCATCAACCTATGCTTGTCATAACTCCTGGCAATCCCCAGAACAGTGGTGTAATTCAGAATTAAACAACTGCTTATCTGGGAGATCCTCAACCTGCGGAAGAGGGGGGATTGAGTCCCACCTGTAGAGATGTGAGTCAACAGTCCAACCCACTGAGTTATCAGTTGCATAAAATATATTGTCTGCTTTATTGTCTATTATATAGTGCTTCTGAAAGGCACAGAGTTCCACATGCATAATTTTATTATGTGACTGAATATTGCAGTGATGGTCACTATTACTGTATATCCAGAAAGTCACAATCCACAGCTAAGTTGTTTAGCTCATAAAAGCTGCTAGGCCTCTAAAATATTATATTAACACATAAGCTGTAATTTAGGTCTAACAAAAACAAAAAATATACGGTATATTCATCTATTTACCTAATCTTGGTCAGGATTGCAGGGCGGTTGCTGACAGCTCGGGGAAATACATTGGCGTTCACTTTGGATGGGTCAAAAAATTTCCAGTATTTAGAGATATTACTCCAGATCTGGCCTGAGTCATTTCTTGCATAGACATTTGAGGGATTCTGCATATCAATAATTAATGACAAATAAGTCCTTCCACCAGTTCTCCCAGAAGAATACGCCGTATTCCGGGATCACGGCTCTTTTTGCACAGAATGCCTTTGAATAAGGCCTTGCTTTTAACTGTCAGTGTGATTCAAGGCTTTAAAGTGATTGGGGCACTTCGACCCTGAGAGAAAATGTGTCTTTCTGTAACAGGAAAGGTCTACTTCACGCATCAACTGCTATTCCTTTTCTCTAGCCCCTGGTTATGGTATGTTTGCTCTTTTTTGCGACGCTCTGGAGAGGATGAATCACTTTCATTCCAGTTCATTTGTACTTCACTATTTTTTCCTTAACTCTGAATTTCATGCAGCTATATATACTGTGTAATATCAGTAATATATTTATAGTCATGAGCCCCAGAACACCAACTGTAAATATCATGCTTTACACTGCAATAATAAATGAAATAGTATCCCAAAAAGGAATTTAAATATATCACTATGGCTTGGGGTTTTGAATCCCATTCTGTGGGCATGTTCACTTCCCTCAGTCCAAAGACATTCAGTTGCTGGTGACCCTAAATATCCCATCGGGTGTGTGTCTGCCCTTCACTGGACTGGCACCTCATTCAGGGTGTCCCCTGCCTTGTGCCCTGCACTCGCTGGCACCAACCCATTCTAGATATTAACAAATTTAAATCAGTCGTTCAACACAAAACTTCACAGTTATAATGCTTACAGTTGATTGAAGGATTTTTTTTTAAAGCAAATGTATACATATATGTACTTGGAATTGAAAGATTGCAGGTTCAAATCCCTGGTCAGCAAAGTACCACTGAGGTACCCTGAGCAAGGTACTGTCCCCAAGCACTGCTCCCCGGGCTCTGAATTAGGTGCCCCCTGCTGTGTCGCAATGTCACATATGGGTTGATTGCAGAGGACACATTTCGTTGTTGTGCACTGTGTGCTGTAGTGTGTCAACTTACTGTAATTATTGAGTGCCATTTTTAGAATTATTTCCTATGTCATTCTGACCCCAACCTGCAGAGGGCGCACACGAGACTCCTCCACAAACATATACAAACATACTGCGAAAACAAAAGAGTCTTTCTGTCCAAGCCATATAGAGACGAGCACACCATGTTCCTCTTAGATAACTGTGAGACTTAAGGAGCTGAAGCATTAGAGCCTCAACCATGAAAGGACACTGAGGGGATGCTCAGTGTTCCCACAGTGATGCCTGCTTACCAAACGCTGAGGGAAGCGTGCAGTGAGGTGAATGCATTCCGTGTGACTTTGGAGCCTGGATATTTGGCTATTGCAGTGCTTTCCTCACCTGATTAACTGTACGTGTAATCAAAGATGATTTTAGCAAGCAGAACTGAAATGTACTGATATTTTAGACACAGGAGAAAGTCTTTGAGGAACAGCCAATGATAAAAGGGCAGGGAAACTGTAGGGAGGAGTTGCCATGGCAACAGGGAGGGATTCTTCCCCAGTCCCTATCATTACATGGATTTGCTGTAAAAATATTGCTGTTAGAAACACAGGGCAAGGACGTAAAATAAGAGGAGAAGACATATAGACCCTTGAAATGCCAGTATCACGGCATCTTTCACCAAGTTTTTGAGGCTATACTAGAACAGGTCCAGATGACAGAAGGCTGTCCGAGCTAAAAGCTTCGAGCCAGACAAGGATGTGAAAGGTAACAAGAAAATTTTATGATTATAGAAGAAGCTGTCTGTTACCAGGGAGATAACATCTACTAGCTTTAGCTGGGAATATCGTTTTATAAACCCAGAACTAAGCAGTTCTGTAGACTTCTGTGGGGCCCCAGTTTAATATAATCCCACAAAATGTACCTACAATCAGTTTTAATTCTCTGCAATCGTGCAGGTCTTTCACAGAAGGCCTGATGAACAGCCTGTGCCCAGAAGTGATGTGAATACCAAACGTATTCCAATCCAGGCCATCAAAACAACTGACCCCCACTTTCTGAAGGATCAGCAAACCATAACCCGCATAGGGACAGCCACCATGAAGCCAGAACTGCAGCCACTGCTCTGGGCAGTTCTGGAAAGAGCTAGCCATCTGGCCGTGGCAGAAAAACATGTGCTTCCAGGACACGTCAGTCTTCACATACGTTATGCGGTGACGCATTCGGCAAGGTGTTTTTCTTTAACATGAGTGGACAAGGTCATCTTTAGGCTGCATGACAGCTTCCCCAAGCCCAAGAGGGGTGAGTTACTGCCCCCCACCCCCAACCTTGCCTTCCTGCTCACACAAGTGGTCTGTAGGTTAGAAGCTCGGATAATATAGAAAATGTTTGCCAGTCTATCCCTGTCTCCCACATAATTTCCATTTGTGTCCCTAATATTTCTCAGTTGGTACTGAAGTTAAACTCCCCAAGTCTGACATGGGGCCCATCAAACCCCACAAAGCGGAGGCTTGCGCTGACCGTCCCGATGTGCCCCTCTGCTGACGGCAACTCTTGTCTATCTTCTGTGTGCCCTCAGTCTGTAAGGAGCCGCCTTACAAAGTGGAGGAGTCGGGGTATGCTGGCTTCCTCATGCCCATCGAGGTCTACTTCAAAAACCGGGTGAGTGTGACAGTCGTTGATCCCCCTGCAGGACTCCTGACACCTGACTGAGACCTCAGTCAAGATAAAATTTTGTTGACTCTTGATGGGTCAGATCTGATGACTGCTTTGTAAATCCTTCCTGAAAAGTTGGTGTTTAAGGACATTTAATGGCATAATGAATCGCAGGGGGAAATCCATCCTTCGCTGTTCTCCCCTGACCCCTAGATGTGGGGGGAGGAGTCCCCCCCCCCCCCATTGCAGAACCATGAGACCCTAAAGTTTCTCTCTTGTTCTAATGGGCTTGAGAATTGACCCCGCAAATAGTGAAAGTGACACCTCAGAAACCTTTTCCTCGAGTCTGTCATCTTTCAGTCTCTCTTTGAATTTACATTTTGGCATGAGGGGAGGAAGCTGGCTTGAACCACAGAGGCACTGCCGGGGCGATGAAAGGCTGTTTAAGTGTAATGGAGTCTCTCTTTAAAATGTTGTTCCTTTTGACTGTTCAATACACTATGCCTGTACACTCAAGGCTGATGTTTTGATGCCGTTGGTATTTGAAGGCATTTCAGTTGACGTTGGTACCTGGGATTTGAATTGGCCACCATCGAGATCTAAGTCTCTGCCCTTAACCACTATGCCCCCTGCAGGGCAGTGTCATATGAGTGCATACAGATGACTGAAAAGTGACCTTTGTCCACCGATGCAGGAGGAGCCTAAGCGGGTGTGTTTCAACTATGACCTGTTCCTCAACCTGGAGGGTAACCCCCCCGTCAACCACCTGCGCTGCGAGAAACTCACCTTCAACAACCCCACCCGCGAGTTCCGGCGCAAGCTGGTCAAGGCCGGGGGCGTGAGTTGGCCCTTTTTGGGGGGGAAGGGCGCTGAAAACCAGCCTGTGGTCTGCTGCAGAACATCATGTTCACCTACATGCATTTCTGTTTCTACATTTCCCAGGTGATAGTGGTTCCAGAGGGGGCGGAGTCAGTGTCCCGGCCCAGCCCTGACTACCCCATGCTACCCACAATCCCCCTCTCGGCCTTCTCCGACCCCAAAAAATCTAAGCCCTCCCACGGGTCAAAGGTCAGTTATATTTTTGAACTGCAAGAGGCACGCCTGTGTATCATTTCTATGAGGCACCCCTGTGTATCATTTCTATGAGGCACCCCTGTGTATCATTACTATGAGGCACCCCTGTGTATCATTACTATGACGTCCTGTTATCTCCTGAAGGCGAGGGGTTGACGCCGGTCACCGTACTCAGATCAGAGACAAGATAAACTTAGCTTTTCTGTGTGCTGATTAGATAGATCTCACCACAAATAACTTATTCCACTTTTGCAAATGTTAACATATAGCTCTTGGGCAAAAAATACAAGATACGGAAGCACAAACGCAAAAAAGGCATACGCATATAAGTAAATTTACACTTTATCTTTTCACGTGTTTATTCTTCTTATAAGGTACCTTGGATGGTTACAGGGGGTACACCCAGCTTGCGTAAAACCTGCATTATGTAACATTTTGTGCACCAGGATTACAGAAATGCCTGACCTGTTACCTGCATCATTGTGTTCTTTTGGAAAAATCTGCCCTTCTACCCAAAAAGTGTTTAGTTCTGTGCTGCGGGCCCCCGCATACGTTGTGGCCCCCTGAATCTCAGTAGCGATTCCCAGAAGGGACAGTGCGTGTTAATCGCAGGTGGGCTGTGTCCTCGTCCTCCAGGAGCCCAGCAAGGAGGCTGGGGGGGGGAGCAGTAAAGGCCCCAAGCTTTACAAACCTGCCAAGGAGCAGCGGGAGAGAGCCAGCAAGGCGCCATCGAAGGGGGAGGGCGAGCGGGAGCGCGATGGCGGCAGCGGGAAACCCACCCGCGACCCGTCTTACTCTTCATCCTCATCCTCTTCGAAGAAACCCTCAGATGTCAAGGTGAAGGACGACAGCAAAGTGGCCCCCAAGGCAGCCTTCAAGGAGCCCAAGCTGACGCTGAAGGAGGCCAAGATGGAGAGCATGTCCCCAAAGGCCGGGGGCCCCCCGGAGCCCAAGCCGCCAGGCAAGCGCCCCCCCGCCGTGGAGTCGCCTAAGCCCAGTGTGAAGAAGCAGAAGAAGAACAGCTCTGAGGGGCCCAAGACAGCTCCCAGCTCCTCCCCTCGCATCTCCACCGCCACCTCCTCCTCGTCCTCCTTATCGTCCTCCACCCCAGCTGCCGCCACAGCGCCCTCCTCCTACCCAGACAAGAAAATGTCCAAGGAGAAGAGTCGCTGGGTCAAGGTAAAGACGGAGACGCCCAACCTGAAGGAATCCAAGAAGTCTCCGGATTCGGACGAGTCCAACTCCGAGGATGAGGCCTCCTCCAAGTCAGAGGTGAGGCTTGGTGAGGCGTGGGGTGGGGGGGCACTCTCCCTTCTCCTTTCTCTCCCGTCAGTCATCTTTCTGGTGCCAGAGAGGAGCAGCCTATGCTGGTAAGGGAACAAAGCGTCTAGCGATGCATAATAAATCAAGATGGAGAGTGCGTGAAGGATGCTGGGATACGTGACGGCTTCGGCATCAGTGTGGGCTGAAAGGTTGACCTCCCCTTGACTCCAGCGCCCATAGTGGTGCCTGGTTTTTTATATAAATAACACGCCTGTAATACGACCTGTGTTGTTAAGTCGTGTTTGCCAGTGGCCAGATGAGGGAAGGAGAAGCTGCTGTTGTTGGGGCGGAGCCGTGATGCCCGGCTGACCCTAATCTTTCTTCTCCCCTCCTCTGCTCATATAAGCAGTCCCCCCCCTCCAGCCCCTCCAGCTCCAGTTCCAGCTCCAGCTCCAGCTCCGACTCTGACTTCGAGCCGTCGCAGAAGCAGGGCCAAGGTGCAGCCGCCGGTGACGCAGAAAGGGGGGGGAGGCTCGTATGTCTGAGGGGGTGGGGCCAATCAGCCGTGATGTCCACTGTGATTGGCCAGCTCTGATGAGTGATGTGTGTGGGGGGGGGGAGACATCTCTTATAAGGAAGTATAGCAGAAGTAGACAGGTAGAACAGGTTGCCCTGGCGTCATTCCAGACAGGCACAAGTCTGCGTGCGTTTGCAATCATTGTCTTAATTAAGCGGGGGTGTGTGCCCCACCTTGGCTCTTCCAGGTCCCCTGCGGTCCATGGTGGAGGACCTGCGGTCGGAGGAGTCGGACGAGGAAGACACCAGCTCTGAGGAGGAGATGCCAGTGAAGACCAACCCGCCGAACCGCGACTCTCGGTTAGAGCCAGTCAGCGACGGGCCCCGCCCAAGCTCACGGTCACGTGCGGTTTGCGGGGGCTGACGATTAAATTTCACTGCTATGTATTTAAGACTTGCTGACACCAGGCCAAACCAAATCCCAGAATCAGGCAAAAAAATGAGATCACTGCAAGTTTTGGCGCTTTCAGAATGTGGAGAATTGGTTTAAAGTTCCCGTTTTTCTAAGAGTTTCTGTCATTTAATTGGTCCCCGCGAGGATGGCGAGGTGAGCAGAAGCTCGGCGTGCCCAGTCTGCAGGAGCTGGTTTGTTGTGGCTCAATGTGAAGGATGAATCATCTGTCCCCCCCTCCCAGACTGAGCCTGGAGAGCGAGAGTGACAGCAGTGAGGAATCGCACCCAACAAGCCGTGGGCCCCCACCTCCCCCGCCCCCGAAACACAGCTCTTCCAACAACAAGGTGAGCGGCTGTCAGTGAGCCTGCAGGAGACTCAGGCTCCCGGACGGGTCCCTTCTCTTGTGCCCTTGAATAACCGTGAGCCTCCCTGTCTATTTGAAGGTAACTGGGAGGAAGAGTCCAGACACCTGCAGCAGACCAGAGAAGATGCTGAAGAAGGAATACGACAAGGTAGGAAGGGTAAATCATCCTATTACTTCCTTATTTTCTGAAATAAATATCTACTTGCTGTACTTCCAGATGTCTGGCATCTTAGCTTAAGGGTAACCCTAACAGCAGCCTGACTTTCCCTGATCTGTGATTTGAACGTTGCTGCCTGGTCATTTTGGCCCGGGCCCCTGCACCGGGATGTCAGCTGGCTTTTCCTGGCCCCCCCCTCCATGCCCCCTCGGCTCTCTTGTCCTCCGTGTTTTTGCTTCTCACATGTTGCCTGCCCCTGTCACTTGGCCCCGCCCCCCATGAAGTTTGGTTTGGTGACTCCGCCCCCTGTCTTTGGGGCCCGGCCCATATGGACTTGTTTTCCTTCCCAGGCTTACACCGAGGAGTTGGTAGACCTCCATCGCAGGCTGATGGCGTTGCGAGAGAGGAGTGTCCTACAGCAGGTCAGATGTGGGGGGGAGGGGGTTTGTGTATTTATTGTGTGCCCGTGTTATGATATTAATTTTCTCAGAGAAGAATTTAATAGAGTATTTACAAAAAACCCATATCCCCAGATCGTCAATCTCATTGAAGAGACGGGACACTTCAACGTCACCAACACCACCTTTGACTTTGACCTGTTCTCACTGGACGAATCCACTGTCCGTAAACTTCAGAGTTACCTGGAGGCCACTGCCACGTGACAGGAAGTTCCTCCCCTGGGACCGCGCCTCCTCCTCCATCTCTCATCTGGAACTCGACGAAGCACTGTTAAAAGTGGGGGAGGGAGACAGATGGAGGGAGGAACACAGAAGACAGGAAGATGGGAAGGACAAAATGAAGAGAGAAATTCCATACTAAGCTGTAATGATAAGGCCAGCCTCTGATAGCCAGTTTGGGAGGGGGCTTGCTGTTTTTAGCTTGACCAGCAGGGGGCGTATCATGTGCATACTGCTAAATGAGGCTGTGCGTGGCACACGAGGGACCTGGTTGCCCGTCCCTTATGTTGCTTTTCCTTCTGAGGTCACACAACACCTCCTGCTGACCTTCCAGGTTAGTCTGCAATGACTGTGAGAGTGTGTGTGTGTGTCTGTGTGTGTGTGTTACCGAGGGTCAGTGACTAGATCTGAAGTGACGCTCCGGTGCCAGGTGGGCCTGCAATTGTGCCTCTCTGGCATCTGTCGCTGTCTGCGCTGCTCCACCTGGTGGGCAAGATGAGAACATCCACCTCTCGCTGGATGCTGTCTGTCCTGATCACTCTGTGAGGAGGGTGGGGGGTGGTGAGCTAGCCCATATTCCTACCCCCACCCTGGAGCTGAGGAAGCCATAAGATGCAGTTGCGGTTGCTGAATCACGACTGTGTGTGCACTGTGCCCCCCCCCCCCCGTAATCTGATTCTGATAACAAACTGAGGTTGATCTCGAGCCGCGGCTGCATTTCTATGTTTTGTACGGTTTTTACTGCTCTGCCGCGGCGCCTCGCCCGCCTCTCAGTGCCTTCTCGGCCTCTCTGTCTCCCGCTCTCCAACTGGCTGATAATCAGTCTTCTGTTGCCTGGTACTCAATAGTATCTCCCCTCTTTAATCATCGCAGCGCTTGTGAAATGTTACGGAGTGTCGGGCCGTCCGTTGCCCTGCCTGTCTGGCTACAGTCAAGATGGTTGCTGGGTCAGGACCAGGGGGGGGTCCTGTGTGTGGGGATTGTATAGACCCACTTCTGACCTTGCCCAGCCCCTTCCTGGCAGTCCATTTGGCCTCTATGCTTGTAGCTTTAAAGATGATCCCTGTGGTCTGTCAGCCAATGGGGAGGCCCGTCTCTGTGCTGTTCCGCTGTAGCTTTCAGCATTCAGACTGTACGTCCTGAATGGATACAGCCGCTCAGAGTCGAACCCATCACGGTGCCCAAACTCACCCCTGTGTGCATTAGTCAGTATACAAAAACTTCATAACTAAACTGAGTGTGTGTGTGTGTATGTGTGCGTCTGCACGCAAGTCTGTGGGTTCGAGAGTTGCCATAAAGGATTGTGAAAGCAGATGCTTTCTTGTCCACGCTAGCATGTGTACCCTCTGGGGTCTGAGGTCATGGACTATGACCTTTGACCTGATCCCTTGTATTATGACCTGGAGTTTGGGCAGGAGAGGCAGCCCTACTGGACAGAGGCCCTTGGCCCTGTATCATCTTATTTATATACCTCTGCACTTTGGGCTGTTTGGTGACTCTATCTGTACTTTTATCTGTAATTGTAATTAATATGAGCTATTTTTAAGAATTTTATACAATATTTACATGCAGAATAGTATTACTTTTTGCCAATCTTTGATTTTTTTATTTAATTGTGTATTTTTATCTTCGTTATACACGGAAAAGCAGCACTGAGGTGTGACATCACGTCCAAAGCCTGCTGTCCTGTTGCTCACATTATGCTTAATTCTGGTTTAACTCATCACACTACGGAGCAGCTAGCTTGAGCTTGTGTGCGTTCGCTTACCTGGTTACCATGGTAAAGGAACAGTTAATCAGAGCAATTAATACTGTTGTATGTGACCCCCCTCCGCCTAATCCAGTGTTGTGTGTGTTTGTCCTTTACATGTGCAAGTGCGCCCCCATTTGGGCGGAGGTGAAACAGTCTGTATTCTGTGAAACACGGCTGCACAAACCTGCTGCCCTTTGGATTTTATTATTATTACTTTTTATTTTAATTATTGTGCTTCTTGTGGTCGTTCCCAACAATCCCTGTAACACAGGAATCTGGGACTGGGGGAATAGGACCTTTCAGTTTGAAATATATTTTCTATTATATTTATATATATATAAGATGAGATGAATGGAGGTGAGAGTATATACCGTGTGAATTTATGGATGATGGGGCAGCGGTGACTCAGCTGCTCCTGGACCTTGTGGCACTGTCAGTGTTGTCCACACAAAGCCCACTGCTGTTGCCAGGAGGCTGTCTGCTGGGGGTGTGTGTGTGTGTGTGGTGGGGGGGGGGGCACGGGGTGTGAAATGGGAGTTCAGTTTTTATGATTTTTTTTTGTAAATGTGGGTGTCTTCACAGCAAGTGGAACAGCGAGTGCAGAATTCTTTTTTGCTGTCGTGACTTTTGGTATTAACTTGGCATGCGACGCCACCGTGTGGCCAAACGATGCAAGTTGTAACAAGAACCTTAATTTTATTTTTTAATCATATTATTGTTTTTATTATTATTATTAATAATAATAATAATAATAATAAAGTCATTGAGTACTTTCTGGCGCCTGAGTTTCTGTTTGTGTCAGTGGGGGGGCTGGGGGAGGGTGAATGGAAAAGGTCGTGTGAAGGTCGTGGTGCTGGGGGCTGCAGCAGGCGCTGGGGGCCCCAAAACCCTTCCTGGGGAATTATCTGGCCCAACGTAACATTTTTTCTGGCCCACCCCCAAAATGAGCAGGGGGCATTGGTCCAACCTTTTGGGGAAAGTCAGACTAGATAAACAAATGACTCAAGGTGCTTTTTACATTTTTTTCTGCTGATCTGATCTGAAAACAGGGTTTCTCTTCCTGGTTCTGTGCATTGTGATGGATGCATTGTTTAAAAGGCTTGGCTCTCAGGCCGTTTCCACCTACACTTTTGACTCCCACTAGTCTTCATGAAAGAAATTCGGTTATTTCTGTATATTATGGGGAAAGAGGCTTGTTTTCTGATCCTAGAGCCCATTTGAAGGCCGTCTTCAATGCAGCAGAATGTATCCTCCTTTGGTAGAGAACCCAGGTTTTACTCAGAAGGCCATCGCTGCATTACACTGACAATATCAGGTTAAAGATGCACGTTATAGTTCACCAGTCCAGCCTGCTGATGTCTGCTGAGACACAGCTGTGCCCCTAGGTGGCGCAGTATATAGAGCCATAGGCACCTGGCCTCTGCTTTCATGACGGGGAATTATGCTCGAGTTACTGGACTGGCTGGAAAAGCTGGGGAAAAACTGTCCAATTATCAATGAAACTGAACCGCTAAACTTTAATTAAACTGAAAACCAGTTAATGCTAAAATGTCCCAGGTAATGACCAGTTATGTTTAAAGTTTATACGATGATGATTCCAAATTATAATGTGCATGTATTATATATTTGACAATCTTTTTAGTTTTGTGTAGTTCATGAATTTTAGTAATTGCCGTGAGAAAAAAATGTTAACATGAGCTGAACAGTCTCGAGTCTGTCGATCTGTCCCACGTCGGCCTGTCATGGCCGTGAGGGTGACAGAGGCCAAGCACAGCATTAGCAGAAGAAGTGGCAGTCAGAAGTGGAATCAAATCAAGAAAGCCCGGTCCCAGATGCGGGGTGTGACTTCATGCTTTGGGTTAGGATTCAACCTCATGCCCGGGGGGGGGTTGCATCACCGTCACCTTCTTCATCCTGCTACCCTTTGCTCAGCCAGAGACCCCGTCACTCTGCGTCACATCATTCCACATTTCGCATTCACCGAGGACAGCAGTGCAGCAAAAAACCCACGCAAATGGAAACACGGCAAAAAATGCTTTTATCCCTGAGGGATTATTTTAACCTTTGCCATTCTGCGTTAGATAAACATTAATCACCTCGAAAACAGAAAAGGGATGTGTGAATGAAGACCCATAATGCATTGCAACGCACGCAGAAGAGGAGTGAAACATTCCCCATCACTGTGCGGATCTTCCAGGCACGGTTTTTCTGAGGGTACAATTTAAGGGAAGTGGGTACATTTTCAGGCACTTCCCACCCTCACCATGAGCGGAAACCACATGTTATTGCACCGCTGAGAACCATCCGTCTCCCCCTTCTCTAGTTCCCACTGTTGGTTTATCCCAAAACAAGTCAAAACACAAAGTTTTCTGATGAATAATTAGTACAGGAAAAAGTTTTAAAATTATTTTTATTGATTTTAAAAAGTAATATACTATACAAAATGCCCCATTCAAAACCACATTATATTACAAAAAATTCTCTTAAGAATAAATATACATATATTTTTTTTTTGTATAGCGAATTATCATGACTTTACATCATCTCAAAACGCTATACAGCATCCCCACCCAAAGCCCCCAGTGAGTAAGCCACAGGCGACAGTGGCAAGGAAAAACTCCCGAGAAGGAAGAAACCTTGGGAGGAACCAGACTCAAAGGGGGAGCCCATCCTCCAGGGGCCGGCAGGGAGAGTCATATACTATAAAGTTTCAGGACATTAATAGGGAGCAGGGGGAGATGAGCAGCCTGGACACCCTCTTAGTTAGGGGCGGAGCATGTGGCCACACCCTCATCGTTGGTGGCCAGGGAGGTTTCAGCTGTTACCACTTCTTTGTAGAAGTTCTCAATCTGCTCCTTGTAGATTTTCAAAACTTCTGGCCTCTTTAGCTTCATTGTAGGACCTGAGTAGGTAGAAAAGGGGACTGAGTATCATAAACCATTTTGTATACTTTTAAAGCTTGTGGGAGTTTCACTTACACAAAAATGTTCTGAGGGCAGAATTAAAAATGATTAGTTCAGAGAGATAACCAATCATATTGTAGAAGAGGTGGGTTCAAGCAACTTGAGGAGGTGGGACCAAGATTGGTTGGTCCTGCCTTCTCTAGTTGCTTGGACTCACCTCCATTATAGTCTGATTGGTTATTGCTCTCAACCAATCATTTTTCGTTCTGCAATCAGAACATTTTTAAAGGGACAATAAGCGACAGACCTGCTGTTGAGCAGGACAGCTTGCATCGAGCTATGCCTTTAAAGGTTAAGTGTTAAGTGTCCACACTGAGCCGGTCCTTACCCAGCTCTCCCCCTGGGATAGAGAAGTCATGCTCCAAGATGAGCCACTTCTGAATGCGCTGTGCATTGGAGGTGGCATGCTCGTTGACACTGTTGATGGCCTCTTGGATGGCAGCGTTGACGGCTTGATCCCGCCCGCCTGTGATCTCGGACACGCGTGTGGCGGGACTGCCCAGCTTCCGGCACAGCCCCACCGCATCTGGCGTCAGCTCGTCCTCTGGGGCACCTGTCTCCATATTCACCTGGCACTGGGGTACAGGGTAGCAGTTCAACCACAAGGGGGAGTGATTCTCATTCTAAACAATAGCTGCCTTTATATACTCTGACGTCTCAGTTTAACATATCCCAGTTAAATTATACTCTAATGCAGCAAGTACTGTATTTATTACTCAATAATAATCAAACCTAATTTGGATATTGTCAGTTGCATGTATCTACTGGATACTCTAAGACATTTTGGATGCGCATTCAAATCACTGTGTAGATCTTGTTCAAAGGATTTTCATATCCAGCGTTCATATTCTGGCTCAAACTTCCAGGGTTGTGGGTTCGACTACTGCCTCCTCTCTGTGTGTCATTTGCATTTCTTCTCTGTCACTAGGCTAACTGGCATCTATGAATTCCCTGTAGTGTGTTTGCACGCAGTTCCAATCTAAATTTCAGCCACTAATTGAAGATGAAAGCATGCAGACTAAGACAGCCATGCATATAAAGTTGCGGAAGGCCTGCAGCGTGGGGCCACGGGCTCAGGGAGCGTGTGCAGAAGATCGTTACCTTGACGGTCAGCAGCATGCTGAGGAACTTGCGCTTGTCCCCGATGAGCATGGCGTTGCTGATCAGCGGCATGGCCTCCTTAACCGCGTCCTCGATGGGCACTGGGGGGATGTTCTCCCCACCCGCCGTGATGATCAGCTCTGTGTACATGGAGACATGGGGGGGCATGCTTTAGCCTTCTGCTAACCTGAACCAAACTGCAACTGCGTGTCACTTTTCATGCTAATATAACGCCTGTCTTTGGGCGGTGACACAGCCATTGAGGTAGAGCACCTACTCATCACAATGTAATGTACTGTATTCTCACAGTCACACATATGCATGACACTGCATCACATTCCGCAAGATTCAGCAACTCCGTCTCTGGGTTTGTCGGCACCAGAGGTAGCAAAAGTAAAAATCCAGACTAAGGTTTTGTTTCAACCAATTAGTTGAGTATAAAGAGTCACAGTTTTGTTGAAACAAAATCTTGGACTGGAACTTTCCATCTCTGGCAAGGACATGAATTACCCTGCTGCCCCACAGTAGCTACATTTACATTTACATTTACATTTACAGCATTTGGCAGACGCTCTTAGCCAGAGCGACTTACATAAGTGCTTTAAG
>JAODUD010000062.1:25626273-25638048 GCA_026784285.1 Stomatorhinus walkeri
ATCATTTGAAAAAGAAACCATATACCATATTACCATATGCAAGCAGAAACATGGCTGGCTATAGCTGCAAGCAGAGCAGGCAGATACCAAGGGCCCCCAGAGTGAAATGATCATCAGTTTTCTTGGCTGGGGGGCCTCCCATGTAAAGCTTTGCCTAGGGCCTCTGAAAAGATGGTCATCCTCATATTTTTTAAAGATGACCAACGAATACAGATATCTTTGTTTCCCCAAAGCCAAAGCAGAGAAGTGCTCTTGTGCAGACGCCATCTCTCGGAGGTACATCGGCAGGATCCTAGGAAAGCGTTCACTGTAATATTTATGGTGATTTTCCACTGGCATACAGGAGTTACAAAGCAGTTCCAGCGCGGTTCCAGCTCACTTAGGTTTTCCACTGCAGGAGGGTCAGCTTGGTATTGTGGCTGGGTTTTAGAGCCGGAAAACTGATGAGACTTCAGACTTATTTACTAGTTCATACGGTGTACAGGCACATTTACTATGTGCTTTCTTTTTAAGCTACTGTACTTACATATCATAAGTGTTATTTTTTTAGATATTAGCATGTCTGTGAGAATCGCCGTGTTATGCTAGTATCGAGCGCTAGTGGAATTAGCATTCGCTTGCATAAATTTGTATTACGAATCCATCCCATTCAGCTGTCGTATAGTATGTTATGAAGTAGGAGGTTGGAAACTATCAAGTTTTGAGTTTTTGGGAATACAATGCAATGTGCAATAATACTAACAATGAATAATATATGGAATATACACTTTTTCCTTCAGATAGTCCAATCAGATGGTGGTGATGCAACCAGTTCAGTTTGGTCATGCTTTCGGCTCTTCTAGTCAGCTAGTAAGGGCCCTGTCAGTGTGGTTATGCCTTCAGTACGGCTCGTATACTTCGCAATGGAAAACTGCCAGTTCTTAGTATGGATCAGATAGGTTCAGTTCATGGTGGCAGTATTAAAGCGCAATTACAGCGTTTTAAAAACAAAGAGTAGGAGATGCCCAAGAGTGGTGAGGGTTCTGCACATATGGGATAAACTGACGCTTGGTATTTAATGTATTATACAGCAGTACGTGTCACCAAGTATTGATGAGTCTAATCCTCTTCTCTCTGGATAGAGGATTTGGGACATGGCTCTTATCACAACAGCATCTATAGAGTGGAGACAGCATGCTTAAGTACAGTCAGGCCTGCTTGTCCTATAGAACCATCTAAAAGACTGACAGGCCATCTCTGAGTCGTATTACGAAACGGCACAAATTCAAGATGTTCAAATGAGGCGATTCAGCTGATGGCATATGGATCATTTACAAACACCACCACTAACCTGGTGACGTCTGTCAACAGGCAGAAACATATTTCCTATCTACTGAGTCACATCTTGAATCGCAGGCTATATAGCAGATGATCTCAGAAGCAGCATCCTAGTATTTGTTTTTGTAAACTAGAACAGATTGTCTGACCAATACCATCAGTAGAACATGCTCCTTGTCAGCAGAAAGCAGAGGTTTGATATATAAGTAGAAGTTCTCTCCTTCTGTAATCATGAAAATCCCTTCCAATATCTGGAGAGCCATTCCCATGGCAACCCACATTGCCTTTCAGGGGGACACAATCTTGCCCACAGTCTAATTATGATTAAAATAGAAAACATCCATCCAAACTAGAATAATATTCTCTGGCTGAGAGCTGCTAAACTTAGACTGAATGTATAAAAGATTACCTTTTTTCTCAGGATCCTCTTTTTTCTTTAAAAATAGAGCTTACATACTCCACAACAAAAGCAAACTGCACACAAATCCTGTAACAACTGACATTCTGACTTTAAACTCCTCATATTCTACCTCCTTCGCCTTCGAAACATCTCTGGTACCTGTATAGTCAGTGTTTTTCTGTCTACTGTGGTATTATTGTCTGCTTTCGTAATGATTATCATCGGCAGCAACTGTACTTAATGTTTTTTGGTAAGAATTTCATTGTACCAAGTACACGTGATAATAGAAGAATCTTGAACCTTGGATTTTAGTCAACTCGAAACAATCAGTGAAACACTGCACTCGAGGTAAGGGGCCAGAACCATAAGGTCTCCAGATCATCCTCAGTCCTGGCAGTAGATGAGACTCAAGCAACTGCAGCCTTTTCCAATAAGTCTGACTTCTCCTGCTGGGAATGATTATTTCCAAGTCAAACCTCAGTTCTTGGTTCAATGAGAACATTTTATAGTCTGGGACCAATCACGTCATGCTTTTAAAATCTGTCTCATAAGAAGTTTTCAGTAACACTGAAGCCGTCCATTCATTTTTAGCCGTCCATTCATTTTCTGAAACTGCTTATCCTTTCAGGGTCATGGGGGGTCCAGAGCCGATCTTGGAGGCAACGGGAACAAGGCAGAGAACAACCCAGGATGGGGTGTCATGAAGGTATTTATAGTGCATTATTGATGAGAGTTTCATATAGCATTCATAATGCATAGTAAACATGGCTATAACGTGCTTCTATGAATGCCTTGTGCCACCAATGCCTTGTTTCTATAAATAGTTATATCCGTGTTTATAATACTTTATGAATGCATTGTAATGCATTATGAAGCTATCAATACTGCATTATACATGACTGCTTTAAATAAAGTGTTACCAAATTTCTATAAAGGAATGAACTAAATAAAGACACACATACAATCAAAATGCCTGTAGCAGGATCCCAGGTTTATCCATGGAGCTACAACAGAGGTTCACTGGCTGCTAGCCTTCCTGTAGTTCTTCACAAAGAGAAAACGATGACAGCTGGGGCAAGAGGGTTAGGGCAGCAATCCCGTACAGTGCACAGCTGTCTGCTGAGTCACGCCTGATTGATCTACCATGCCCCCTGATGCAGTGTCCCTGAGATGTTCGGCAGCTACACAGGGACAATACAGTACTGATGACAGCCTGCTTCTTTCGTCATGGAAAATAAAGTGACTGAAAGGTAGCGGCAGCATTTGGACTTCATGTAGGAGGCAGAGACATCATAACATATCTCATAACCGAAAAATACACATTTCCTCTGGATCAGTGTTTCCCAATCCAGTCCTCAGGGACCCACAGCCAGTGCTTTGTTTTGGTTTTCAATCATGATTCCAGGGAAGTGTTCCACGAAGGAGGGTTTCTTGCTTAGCTAGATAATTTATCGGATTTAAGGTAGCCTGAGCTAAACAAAAGTGAACAAAGATAACTTAAACTACCTTAGACTACCTTAAATCCAACAAGTTATCCAGATAAGCAAGAAATCCTGCTTTGGGGAACACCCACAAATTAGTCCAATCAAGAGCTTTGAGTGTGTTGTATTTTGGCAGATGGGGAGCCTGCAAGTGCTGTGACCTGTCACCACAGGGATGCAGAACCTAGACTGAGAGAAGCTAAAAAGGTTTCATCATGGAGAACATTCCACAGAAGAACACACCGTTGTCATAGCCTCTCCTCATTTTAATTTTTTTTTTGCTTCTTCTGCACTTGTCTTAATTTTCCCTCCTTCAATGATAACAATACTGTCCCTCATTGCTATTCCAACATCAGCTGGGGTGGGCGCCGGTTCCGGACCGAGAGGGAGGTTTATCAGATCACTGTGCGGGCATGGGGAGATGTCATTGTGACCTGCCTGCCCAGACTGAGGTCTCGATAGCCGCTGACACGAGTGGACAGATAAAGAGCTGAGATATCAGTATGATCAGTACAGGAAGTAAAGGCGTCAACGGCAAAGGATTCTTGAGCTCAGGTGAAAGCGAGGTAGCTGAGAGGAGGCCACTGATAGCTGCACTGATAAGGACCTATATCTGTTTGTACATTAACATTAAACATATTCAGCAGACAGGGGCAGCACTGTGCTGATTTTGTGCTGATGACAGTGCACATGGTGGGAGACCAACTGTGGACCCTTTTTATTGTTGTTTAAGCAAAAACAAAATTAATAGAGTCTACTATCTTCAAACAACACGCAAGATGTAGATGTTATGTGTCAGAAACTCCTGTCACTAGCATCATTAGCTGTGTTGTTATTGCTGTCCATAGGTTACACCTTTGGTAGCATAATGGTAGGTGTAACGACCATATGTATGTTGCACTTGGGCTTTTATTTTGGCTTTTACTTGTGGTGTGAAAGTCACGTGAGTTTGGGTGTCGATATTAATTTGTAAGGGAAATCATCTGTGGAGGGACAAAGAGGCAAGTGGGGAGAGCACATTTTTGTGGACCGCATTTTGTTTTTATGTTACTGATACCTGACACTACATGGTTTGAGCCGTATGATGTTGTTTATCGTAAATGGATCTAAAGGACATTTTGTATCTGCAAATAAAAGAAACTGAGACAATTGGAAATTTTGCGCATCAGTGTGGTACCTCCCGCACTTCGCCTCGTTGGTATGTTAGCAGCTATCAGTAGGCTTATAAAAAGTGTGACTTGATATTTCTGATTCTTGACTTATCTGAAATGTTACTTTTTGCCTTTTAAAATCCAAAATCCCTCAGATCGAGCTGTCCATGCTGTTCAGCCATGATGTTAAAATTACATCAACACCGTCACCTGCTATGCCGCTTACTGAGGTAATTATTATTATTTTTTTTAAGTTGGCACGCGCATTATTCACGTGTGTCCTCTCACTCACATGATAAGAACTCAAATCAGGTCATACCATCCTTCCATCCATCCATCTTCTAAATCCGCTTGTGCCATTCATGGTTGCGGGGCCTGGAGTCTATCCTGGAAGCTATGTGCACAAGGCAGGGAATAGGAAGGGGCTGAACTGATATTATGTAACCTAAAATCACTCATTTTTATAGGATATTGACAGTATAATATTTATGTATTACCCATTCATACTGCTGATTTTGATAAAAATTTTGATGAAATTAAGAAAGGTTTTGCCTTTTTAATGACTTTCCCAGTCTAATATCCCCAAATCAGAACATGACTTACAGGACAGAGTTAGACTGCGAGTATACGGGACCACGAGCCAGATTATGACTCGTATCTCACCATGCATGTAACCAGCATGCCTCCAAAACTACAGAGCAGCACCCAGCTAATCGGAGGCAGGTCACAAGCCCTGGACCCTCGGTGCCAGACCAGCTGCTTGTGTGTGGATGGGGGAGCTGGCAGCTGCAAACTGGGAGCTCCGTCTGAGCCTGGCCTTGAAGCGAAGGCCGGGACACTGGGCTTTCTTCCCTTTCTTTTTGCAGAATTGCTCCCCGTGTCCCTTCGCTCGGCGGTGGAAATGCTAACGCTAATCCTGCATCGTGTGGAGGACAAATATCGCGCTGAGCCAGCACCCGCCGGTGCTGACGGCCATCACAGGCATTCGGGCTATTCATGGATGGGGGTGGGGGGGGGGGGTGTGAGAGGAGGAGGAGGGGGAAGAACAGAGGCGCAGCTTAACCCCGTCCACTGCAATTGGTCACTGCGAAAAGGGGAACAGTCAGGCTGCAAGCCCGATATCCAGACTTCACTGCCGTCTCAACCAGTTAGAACATGTTATGATCAACTGAGAAGGAAAAAAGTAGCATGTTGGGGAAGATATCTGAGAAAATATTACATAACAAGCATCAGAGGGTCCATTAATTTGCCTGGATATAAAGAGCCTTCCTCCGTCATGTTTAGGTCCTCCGCTGCTCAGCAGACAGCTTCCTGCTGAATGAAACCCTCCAATTTTGCATCCAGTAAACATACCATTTGCATCGTTTTATGACAAGAGGCTATGCTGCCTTCCTCTTAGAGCACCTGGCTGAGTGCCTACATATTTCAGATTAAAAGAGCCCAGAGTCTCTTGTGAGAAGTGCTGACAGGACCAGGTCAGATGGTTGACATCAGCTGTCAGAGCCAAAAAGGAAAATCTACATTGCTGCCTCATACTCAGACTTTCAGTAGATGGAACAATTTAGGGGTGTGTAACAGGCACACAATGATGCATTTCTGCTGAAGACACTTTGGACACAAATGGGCAGAAGCACTTCTGGTTAAGGGTCTACAGAGGGGTCTGAGTTAGTTTTCCTATCCTAATTTCATTACATTTTCACACTCACAGAAGCATCTCGGGGCTCAGGCTGTTTTCGTCTTTTGCACTCGACCACAAAGTGAATGTATTACCACTTGTTCCACAAGACCAAATGAACAGAGCTTCAATAGCCATCAAAGGGAGAGAGGAAATAATCAGCAGTGTTTCCCAACCTCAGACACTCAACAGGGACGTTTAATTTCACCACAGCAGCATACAGCTAATGGGTCACTTGTAGTGATTATATCCAAGACATACACTGTCATGGCAGCACTATCACACAAACAAGGAATAATCTGCTTACTGAAAGTTCAAGCCATATTTGGAAACCGTTACAGGTTACAACCGTTACAAGTTTGCAGTTCTCCGGTCTGTCTCTTGCCTTGTGGCAGGTGGCCTATACTCCTCCAAGGGGTTGCAGTGTTCTTGCAGTGCTCTTCACCTAGAGAGCAAGGTGCCAGGACCGATCCATTGGCACCTAAAAACCAGAGCGTCACCATCAAGAGCCTCATCACAAGCTGTACACCTGGGCTGGGGCCATTCTGGAATGCATTCATCAATTCCAATCCAAATCAGGAAATGGAACTGGAAAAAAATCATGGGGAACAGAATTGGAATTGAATATGAAATTCAAGGCGATTTAAATTCCAACTCCAGTTCCATTCCCTGATTTAGATTGGAATTGATTAATGCATTCAGGAATGGAGGATGGGCTTCCCCCTTGAATCTGGTTCTTCCAAAGGTTTCTCACTTCTAGGGAGTTTTTCCTTGCCACCGCCGGCTATGGCTTGCTCACTGGGGGCTTTAGGCAGGGAGAATGTAAAGCGCTTTGAGATGCAATGTTGTGAAAATGCACTAAACAAATTGAACTGAATTAAACAGAATGGAATGGCTCCAACCCTGACGTGCACAATAACATTCAACATTACTGTACTTTCACATGACAGGACTTCAGGTTTCATAATGTTACACGGATTCCTAGACTAAAATTGATGTTTGGTGGTGGTGTGCGAGTCAGCAAATTACATCACAGCGTCTACAACTTGAAGGTTGCTGGTTCAAAACCCAGAGTTGGCAGAGTGATTTGACTGTTGGGCCCAAGCACCCCCAATTGTTCCGAGACCGTCAGACCCTACTTTCCCCACTTTCTCAAAAAACATACAGTACTTTGGATAAATGCGAATTTAATTAGAGCCACGATTTTAAGTGAAGCTGCAGCCCCCACAACATTAAAAGATGACACATTACATGCTGAACAGACCACATTAGTGTTCCAACTCAGAATTACTCATTTAGGTTCCATTAGTCCACAGTGGCTGTAACTCTTAGGGAGGGGCCGACCTCATAAATATAAATAGAGCATTTTATACAACTGCGGAACTTCAGTGCTGACACAGCCTAGGAGTATCAACGAACACTTAAATCGTCCTCATCCTCGTCTTCCGTCCTGGCTTGGTCGGCTACACGCAGCGTGGTCGTGTGAATGATGGCGTCCACAGACAGCAGCCTTCCCAGGCACTGCAGCACGGAAACCAGAAGATGGTATTTACAGGCCACTGACTCGAGTCCCTCGGGGTCCAGGCCGACAGGCCTCGCCGGCTCTCTGCTCTGAATCCCGGACACGAAGCTGGTGTAGACCTTCAGGAAGTGACCGCCCGTGCTGCTGTGCGCATAGACCTGCCTGGGCACGCTCAGAAGAGCCTGGGCCACCAGCCTGCACGTCGCCTGGGTATCAGGGCAGTGTGTGCGGGAGGTATACTTCAGGAGGTAATGGTGTAGCAGAAACTCAAAAGCTCCCCCTGCTGGTAACACGGCACCTGGCTCTATTAAAGTGTTTGAGTAGAATAGATTTTCCTTGACTGAGGCTGTCATGTCTGAGGTCTTTTGACCTCCTCCCACTGTGGTTTCTGCAGAGTCATGTCCTTGAATAGAGGTATTTAGATCTGGCATAAAACGGTTTTCTACTAAAATGTTCTCTCTTTTTGTGGCATGTGTTGGCCGTTCCAGGCACATATACGTATCTGTCAGGACTCCTGGAATATCCTGAGAAATGACAGTTGTGATCTTCATGGCACCCATCTCAGTCTCATTCTGTGAGCTGGGGCTTTTCTCTAGACTGGAAGCCAAGTTTATGTTGTCCCTTTTCCCCATATGCCAAGGCTGACAGCGGACTGGCTCGCAAACCCGCTGCATCACCCTGATGGCATCGGCAAATGCCGAAACGCACTGATTCGTCAGACTCTCCGTGGACCCGCAGAGGACCAGGCAATGGGGGAGGAAGTCTCGCCCCTCTGGGATGCCAACATGCGTGTACCTGCGAGAGCCCAGCACCAAGGGCTGGCAGAAGGTCACTGAGGCAACGCGGGCCTTGTCCACCAGGTCGGTCAAGTCCGTCAAAGGCAGGACTCCACTGAGGTGACAGAAGAGAGAGAGCTCCTCCATGTCGAGGCACTCCACCACTGACATTCCGGCCTTCTTGGCGTGGTAGAGTACTAGATCCGACTGCTTCACAGCAGACAGCAGGAGCTTCACCTGCAACTTTTCCAAGGAAGCAATGTTTTGCTCCACTTGGCTGACAACCCAGGTCCCCCAGCCATGGAATTGGTGGCTGGAACTGATAATCAGGGTGCTGTGGGCTTCCGTCAGAAGTGGCTGTAGGGCCACGTGGAGCACCACGGCTTTCGTGGGTCCCTCCACGGGACAGTACACGGTCAAATCCCTGTGCAGCACCAGCCCTTGCAGAATTCGCGACTTGCTGGTTGCGAAGCCTGTCACCGACGTGTGGAGCTCTGGGAAGTGATCGCAGATCAGTCTCAGCATGCCGACCCTGTCCCGCTCACAGCTCCACCTGTGGTAGAAGTCGCAGGCCATCTCAGCCAATAGCCCGCAGTGGACCTGCCCCGTCCGCCCGCGGAAGAAAGCTTCCGTGAGCAGCCTCAGGGCCCGCCTGTCCTCTGCAGGGCTGGTGGAGGAAAACAAGGAGGTTGCGTGTGGCACGACGTGCTCCTTCACGACGGCATCCAGGACCTGTGTCTGAAAGGAGAGAAGCTGACAGGCAGACCGATGAGCCTCCAGACGCCCCCACAGGTCAGTCTGTCCCGACGAACGGCAGCCGGCGACGGGGGAGCCACGGGTAGCCCGGATTCCGCGGAGAAGCGCTGCCAGCAGCAAGATGAAAGACTTGGCACCGTCTCCAGTGGCGATGCAGTGTTCAGACACACAGCCCACCAGTGCCCTAGCAACAACAACAACACGACCCTCAGGAAACACAGGTAACAGCTCCGTTTTAGTATTTACAATCATATATAAACACTACTTCCTACCACAGGGGTCTGCAACTCCGGTCCTGGAGAGCTATCCAGCAGGTTTTATATCCTACCTAGCTATTAGTGAGCCGCACCTGTTCTCGGGTAAATACCAGAATTCCAGAGTTGGAGACCCTTGCTCTATCAGATACGAAATATAATAACCCATCTTCCACAACCACATTTCCAGTATAAGGTCACTGTGCTTGGAGCCCACCCCAGGACACACAAGACAGAGCAGACCTCAGACAGAATGGCAGTCTGTCGCAGGCCACGCACTCACACACAATGGGCCATTCAGAAACACCAGTTCCTAATTGCATGGACTGCAGGAAGATAACGTAAAGCTCTGAAGAGATGCGGCCAAACACGGCAAGAGCATAAACTCCATACAAACCCCTAATCCTAGAGGTACGAGACCACAGAAATAATAATTACATTACTTAAACACAGGATTTATCAATGTAGCATTGAGCTAGTTTTCCTTTTCCTTAACAATAGCTAGCAAAATATGCAGCTCTTTGCCCAGTTGAATTACTGAGCTTTATGCCTAAAAAGCTGATGTAAAAATCTTGGTAAGCACTTCTGTGATGTCGCAGCTGTGCAGTGTGTGCGCATCAAGCTATGAAATATTAATGCTCTCTACTCTTTATTACTGAATGATCAGGAAGAGCAGAGTGCTAACTTCCTCGCCTTGATACCTGGCCACCGGGTGATCCAGCTGAAGAGCCGTGAGGATCCGCCTCCCCTCGCGGGTGATCAGCGCCTCCCCCGTGTCCTTCGTGAAGAACACCTGGCCTCCGCGGGGGCCCACACACCGGCAGACGACATCTTCGAGAGCCTCCGCCACCTGCACCAGAGCCCCCAGGGGAGCCTGCTGCACCCCCTTCATCTCCACACTGACGGAGTTTTCGCAGCACAGCAGTGGAGCACGGCTTCACACCTCATCAATATGTGCCTGTACCAGTGGGCTGAAAAATGCATGCCTGTATTCTCATTCCCGCTCATAAAATAAAGGGAAAAGCAGAAGCGAATACCGAAACATTCCTTGACTACATGAAGTCTAATGTCACTAAAGGCTGTGCACTCCTGTGTTTATTTACCACACATACAGCTGCCTTAAATTTCAATAAAGGGGTTATTTAAATCACAGCGCCTGTTTTTCCACGAAAATACCAAATTCTAACATAATTAAACTTTACTAATCCTAAAACTGTCAAGCACTTAAATAGTGCCGAAGTGCGGTGTCTTATTGGCCTACGAAATGACTACTTTATGTTATGTTTCGAAAGGTTTATTGCGCCCCCTGGTGGGTAAAATGATTTCGAACAACCTCAGTTTTTACCCGTTTTTAGAAAAATGGTATCCACGGGGAGAAAACGCAGAGATCTTGCTACCCAATTAGCCAAAAGTATTCACACGTTTTTGCATGCATTTTCTAGATACTCAGTTGGCCCTATTGGCTACCAAAAGCCGTACAGAATCCACAGTAATATTAGAACACGTTCTAAAGATTCGTGCACGTCTTAATATTTTATATTCATCTGCGAACATACCCCAAGTATCAGCTGAGTTCGGAGACAAACGACACATCTTCCTTTAGTTTCTTTAGTAAAACCGTCATTTACGACAGAGACGAAAATACTTTTGCTGTATCCAGGCAACGGATTATATCCGTTTCCGGATCGTTTTACCGTAAAGACCATGGAAATTACGACTCTGCTTTTGAGAATTGTGTTACAAATTTACTGCTCGTATAGGTCATGTATTGAATCAGATTAACCAGATAATTTTTTATAATTCAAAAGGCACGTGTTCTTCATTATTTTCGTGACAGTCAATGTGTAAAATGTAAATTAGACATACCTGACACTTTTTTGGACTAATTCTTATAAGATTTGCGTCAGCGTTTGTGGTGTGTAAGCGTCCTGCTTTCTAATTTTGAGCAGAAGACTGAGCAAAACGTCCAGTAACGCCTTCTGATAAATGCCAGATGTACGATAGGTTCCTCATAGTCATAAATATTTCAGCCAAGTAGCATTTCCTAATAAATTCAGTGAAGGCTAAAAGTTGAAGTGGAAATATAAAAAAGACATACTTATTTTAACTATATCATATCTGAGCCTTATTGTTTATACTTCTAGTCTATATACAAACCTGATTGTTTGCAGGGGTGCTGTGAAGGGGGTGGGGGGTGCAGGTCAGTCTCTGTCCAAGCCCTAAAAAAATTGCAACATAATTGGACTGGTATGGGTTACGGCCCCAATACGATATGCTTACGTTGGCCTAAAACATTCAGTGCTCCAGTGGACACCCTGAAAGTTGATATACAGTACAGGTCAAAAAGTTTGGACACACCTTCTCATTGTTGGAGCAGCATTATTGCTCGCACTCCGTCGGGTCCAGATGAGAAGAACACTCAGGAGACGTTCAGTATATTTTC
>JAODUD010000062.1:25638148-25655465 GCA_026784285.1 Stomatorhinus walkeri
ATTACCTTTCATTATTCATTAGCCAAGCTTGGTAACTTATCAATACATGTTACAATAATGTTCCAATATCCCAACATCATTCACCGTGTTTTCTTTATTTTCATGACTATTTACATTGTAGATCCTCACTGAAGGTATGAAAACTATGAATGAACACATGTGGAGTTATGTACTTAACAAAAAAAAAGGTGAAATAACTGAAAACATGTTTTATATTCTAGTTTCTTCAAAATAGCCACCCTGTATATCTAATGTCACTAAAGTACATTCCTTCAATAACAACCGGAGACTCACAAGCAGATGTTTACAAATATCTTCTTTTCCCAAGTTTCACAAGGGGGAGTGGATCACACAAGGTAATGAGAGTGTAAGACTATCAGCCTGGGCCCTTTGGTCCTCCTCCAGAGACTGGATGCGCAGATTCACACCCAGCAGGTAGCCCACTGAGTGATAAGTAGCTCACAGGCCTGCTCTCACACACCTTCAAATCTTAAACGCCATCCGTTTCTCTCTCTCTCCGCTTTTTTGACTCGGTTAAAGACCTTAGATGAGAGAAACACTGTTTTATGTGACTGCAAGTGGAGTACATGCTCGTGCTGAATCTCATTTTAACCCTCTCAGCCTTAAAACAGTGTATATTTAAAAAGTTATAAAATGTTGCTACAAGGCTTTGCCCCCTTTGTCTCCCTATTGTTAATTTTTCCAGTGTCTATTAAGCAATAAACACTTTAAAGACGGATGCATGTTTTTCATTCCATTCCTATATCCCCAGGAAATGCTTTTACATCTGGTCATTAAGCGCTTCATTGCGCAATTCAATGGGCCTTTCACTTGGTATGTTATTTAAGCAGGATCCATAAGATTGCTGGGTGAATTGCTGTCCCCGGTGTTCCTGCATGGCATTGTGGGTATTTAGTATCTGTAATCAGATCTCTCGCTCACTTCCTGTGACCGGGAAAGAACACAAAACAAAGTAACAGATTGGCATCAAGTAATAAACACAAATTATGATGCATTAATGAACATGTCAATATTTATTTGGCAATACAGATTGCTTCAGATAAGGGTAAAACTTTGAAACCAGTTTATCATAGAAAATAAATATTACTGCTATGGTGGCACAAGACATGGAAGTTGTCATAAATGATAATGATTTATATAACTGATGTAATAATCACATATGTAAAAACAATTATGACAGCTGAGTGACTTAAAAAATTAAAATTGCATTTACAAAATGGAAAATGACTGACTATGGAGCCTTAGTGGTTTCATTATTATAAATGAAGCCTAAATCGGAACATAAGAACGGGACAGAGCAAGCAGGTGAGAGCCGCGATCACGCGGTGTAGCGCTCCCAGTCCAGTGCATGGGCTCCCCCAGGCTGTACGCATGTTTGCTTCCCCCAGCTAATCTTAGAACACTAAACTGGGAGAGAACAAAAAGGTGAACTGTCCTGGCATCCCGCGTACTGGGCTGGGGAACACTGGCGCAGTGGGGCGTTTTCTGCAAGGCGTCATACGGCTCACCAAAACCACAACGTCGTCCACGCTCCGCCGTCTCCTCAAAGCCAAACAGCAAGGCACTGAAAGCGATCACGGTTCTACAGTTTTGTGGATTGCAGTGAGTACAGCTATTTGTGAGAATGATGAGAGTGAAGGTAACAGACAAAGGCCTTACGAAGTGTTCTAAACATACGGCTCTTAGAAAATCTACCACACTTGTTCACCGAGTACGTACATATCCTACTTTGTTGTGATGCACTACGCCTGTTGTAGATACAGTATTTCAGATTAGAGACCACTTCGAGCATGTATGAGAATTTGCTTTCATCTGCATTCGTCTTTTGTTTTTCCCTTCATCACATTTGAACAGTAGGATTTCCTACAGTTGGATACTAGTATACATTTTCTGTTCCGCTGCGTACGTGCCATAAAACCTCCGCATGAGTTTCTGTTTCATTACCAGGTTAGGCAGTCAAAAATGGGCATAATAAAATTCCACTGAAATTATCCTTACACAATTTTTTCCTCTTTTTATATCCCTTCTTAGGGAACCAAATGGAAAGTAGTAAAAATACCAAAAAGTAATAATAAAAATAAAAAAACAAGTTGAAAAAACATTTAAACTGTGTTAGAGAGTTACTGTCCTGTTATGGTGGCATCAGTTCATTCAATGACCTTGACGGAAAACTGTGCCAGTCCAAACAGAATCACACCCCCCTTATCACCAAAATGTACAAATTTCCTAGTAATTGTACAAACTTGAAATTAAAAAGTTAAAAAGAAAAGGAGTGGTCTTTTGGCGCCCTCTGTAGGTGGAGCCGGCTGCTGCCGAACGACGAGGCCTTCACGCTGCAGGCATGACCCCATTCCCAGGAATCAAGTCATGAACTTTAGTCCCACCACTGGCCCCTCCCTCTTCCAGCCCCCATTCAAAGTGTCCGAGTCCGTAAATGCAGGCTGCTCTCATTTGAACAAGAAGTTGATAATGATCTGAATCAGGACGAGGAAGATCACGAGGATGAAGTCACGGTGCTGCAGGATGCTGCCGTCTGCAGGGGCGTGCACGGGAGCCAGGAGGCCGCGCAGGGTGGCGATGTTCCTGGGGAATACAGAGACGGAAACGTCCGCATGTCAATCAGACCCCAGGAGCCCTCGCTTAAATAACTACTGGCAGAGCGAGAAGGATACCTGTTAATGTCTTCCTGGGTTCGCCTTATGGATTCGATGGCACTTTGAAGTTCACTCAGGTCAGCGCCTTTCTTCCTTAGGCGGTTGCTGTGCTTGCTCTTGTGTCCTGAAAACAAAAATACCTCACATGTAGATAAGACACAAAGACGCGGTAAAACGGGGAAAAGGGTCAACAGAGAGCCACAATGGGAGTGTCTTCATTTTTTGTTCAGTTCATTTACGCTGCATGTGACAGAAGCGCTCCCATGCTAGCCTGCTGCCTCAGTATAAAATGCGAGCTTCGTGGGGGGGGGGGGCTCACTCTCGCTGCCGGACGAGTCGCGATGCTCGGGTTCCGGGGACGAGCCGCCGCTCACTTTGCTCTTAGCCGCATCGCCTTGCTTGTGCTTGCGCTTGGGCACGGTGACCTGTAGGGGGCGGGCATCTCGTCGGCACAGGTACGCAACGCTAACACACCACTAAGACGGGACTCGGAATTCAGGCCTCAGACAGGCAAACGCATGCTGATGTGCATTTACAGGCAATATCGCATATATACGCTTATCTGATGCAGAGCATGACTGCAGAGTATGGCTGCAAAGTAGGACTGAGCAATATCACATCGATATTATATCACACATGTTCAATTGTCACCAGGGCTTCAGAAAGATTTGGCTGGACTCCAGCTTCTGGGCCCAAAACTTAATCATTATAAATTCGGCATATCCTTACAATGAACGCGTCAAACTTTGAATTGCAAAATAACTGCCACACTGCCGAGGTCTTTCGACCTTTATACCTTATTTATCCACAATATTTCCCTTTTAAAACATGTCCTGGCTGCTGAGCTCTCCCTTCCTTCACTGCCGCTTCACTGCATATTGCACTGAAGTATACCAAACCATAGCATAGCTTCACTGCATATTGCACTGAAGTATACCAAACCATAGCATAGCTTCACTGCATATTGTACTGAAGTATACCAAACCATAGCATAACAGAACAGTTTTTTACGTAAAACATAAAGGAAGTTTATACAGACGGCTATGTTTTGCACGTCATCTGAAACCCTGGTGATTACTGCGCACGCGCGGTATAATATCGACGTGACGTCACCCAGCCCTGCTGCAAAGCATGCAGATACGCATAAGCAGCCGCTCACAATTAAGACTTAAAAAATAAATTAAATAATTAAGCAATCAATTATCCAATAAATCTTCACTACACCTACAAAGCAGCTTTGGCCAACACAACAAAGCAGATGAATGTCAAAAAAAAAAAAAAAAATGAAATAAAGAAGGTAACTGACATTTGGAGAGGCCACAGGAAGCAGCCAGGTGATGGCGCTGGTGAGAGGCTGGGCTTAGCGCAGGCGGTAGTGAGACTGAAGCAGAGGGAACTCTGGGAGAAAATCCAGACCAACCTACCTGACATTTGTATTGGTCTCTCCTGGCCCCTTGGACACTGAGACTAACTACACTGCCAGAACGTACCATGGGAGTGCGATGGCGCACATTGGTCTGGATGCAGCCGTCTTTCTCAAACTGAATCAAATCATTCAGGGGGTCCCAGGGACGGGTGCTGAAGAAGAGAGCAGGGATCACTGTAAGCCCTCCCCTGGGTGTTGGCACTAGGATGACTTTAATTTTGGTGAATATAAACAAACTGGTGCAAATACAGTTTTGCAGTTCCGTCTTTGTCCACTAGATGCCACCATCTTTGCAGAGAGAGAATGAGAGCACCTGCACTCACTCAGCATATTTATAATGCCACTCTCCAGTGACCGGGTCCTGCTCGAAGAGTCCCGGGATCCACGCCTCACACTTGGCCTTGCGCTCGCGTGCTGATTTCCTCTGCGCTTCCTCCAGGAGGAACTTCTCGTTGGTGGCCTCTGTTTGGTCCTTGTTGTTGATCGCCCGGGTCACATGCTGCCACAGCCTGAGGAAGAATGATAGAAATTTACCAAAAATAACCTAAAACATGTTTATCATATTTTATTCAATAGAACAATCTCAGTGTGCTGCTATACACAGTCAATAAGCCAAAGACCGATGTCATCCCTCTCCTACACACATCAGGATGCGCAGCAGCACTTGTACACCTGACTCACTTCTCTGACTCGAAGTCTCCCTGGTCCTCGAGGGGCACCGTCCTGCGGGTCAGCCGGCTCCTCCTCAGGTCCGGTGTGGGGTTCCAGAAGGTTTCCATCATGCATGTCTTCTTGTCATTGATGAGAACCTCGCTATCCTGTAGGGAGGTTCACGGCTTTCTCAGTGTATTGATGGCAAAAGCAGAAACACCCTTCCCACCTCATCCTCTCGCCAACATGGCTGACAAACACCCCTCCCGCCTCACATTGCCAGCCTCACACTTGCATTACATTAACCCCCCCACGCCGTTTCTATTTTAGCCAGAACCCAGGAAGGACTGATCTGAGTAAGAGGGCTACAGGGTCAAAGGACCTCCTCCGATGTGGAAAAAAAGAGGTCCACATTTCACAACGAATACAGGTGACGGGTGCTGTGGTTGAGCAGGGTGTGTGAGATTTTCCAGCTTGACAGACATAGGGGGGCTCAGGTGACCCAGCTGAACAGGCAACACGTGTGAAGGACGTACCCAGTGCCCCTCCAGGGTGGCCAGAACCTCCTTCCCCAGTTTGATCTTCCCGGAGATCTGGTTCACACTGTCGTTGCTGCCCAAGAAGGGCTATGGAGGAAAATATGACACTGTAGGTGTTAAAAATATTAACTCCAAAAAAAGAAATTAACAGTTTGAAGAGTTTTATGTAGTGTGGTGACATTTATGCACTATTACGTGATCATTATATAAAGAAAAAGGCGTGCTGCAATGCGCATCTGCTTACTTGAAAAAACATTGGATCTGTGGTCTGCTTTTTTTAATTTCACAGAGTAAAACTTAATTATCTGAATACACACTATTAAAAAAAAAACCTACAAAACATGAGGACTCCTGTTTCCGGAACCTTCTAATAAATGAGATCCTGCACCTTAAGCTTGAACTCCAGCTGCGCGCTGTAGCCAGTTTTCTCACACATGATGGAGACCTGGCCTCCCAGCTCCAGGGTCATGGTCCCATATAAGATTCCTGAGGGCAAGAAATCAACACCGCACAAGGCATTCTGGGTAAAATTCATCATTACTGTGGCTCTTGAGGGGCCAGAACTGCTTACTGAGAAGGCAATCATAACAGAAGGGCGTTAAGCCGTTTGCGAATCCAGCCGACATTAGCACAGAAATATCGCTATCCCTTCAGGATCAACACCGATTACTTTGTGATGCAGTCGACGACGAGCAACATCCCACTGTGAAACTAATTAAGTGTACACTGGGCAAACTGGGCACCACTGGGAATAAAGGGCTTTCGTTTGTTATGGAGACCAACCAACGATACCTCTCTTTCATCCACAAAAGCTTAAACATGTCACAGATAGCAGAGGATAGGAACCTACTGGTTGCTATATACAGTTCATGTTGAATGACAGGAGCAAAGGGTACTTGCAGCTGAGGGGGAAAGGGATATAGGAAGAGCAGAAGCGTTTTATTCCCACAGCTAGATGTTACAAACTAGCAAGCAGCCAAACCAGAAGACACACGGCTCTATTCTCACAGCTAGATCTACATGCTTACCTTTACAGTGGGCGTATGGCATGTTCATGACGTAATCCTCCCCTCGATTAAGGAAGGTCAGACGGGCCTCTCCATCCAGAATGGCCGACAGGGAGTTTCCTGAGAACGGACCAGACCGTGTCCTTCACATGCTGCTGAGCACCGGCACGATTATAAATGTATGACAGTGGATTCCAGGAGCAGCCATCTGGAAAGACAGCGAGGTCGTCGCGCAAGCGGAGGCAGGGTAAGGTGCTGCTCACCGTAAAACTTCGACTTGGCCAGGATGCTTCCACTGAGGCAGAAACCATCCTTCCTGTTGCTCACATAAAAGGCTGACACTGGGGGATGATGGGATACCTGACAGGGAGAAGATAATGAAGCTAGAGGTGTAACAGTGGGGCAAGTATGATCTATGAAAACTGACTGGAGACCAGCTTGAGAATTAAGTAAAAAACTCATTGTCCAGGGTCTGGAACATCGTGACCTGACCACAGGACTGTGAATATCACCACCTGACTGTAACAGAACGGGTCAGTGAGACCATAAAAACCACTGAACATGCCAAAGGCCTACAATGAGAGTCTCCCATGTGTATCACCTGCTCAGAGATGTAGAAGGTCTTGCTGTTGGTCTTGGGGTGAATCCACAGGCATCGGAAGGTCTCGCCGATGATGGGGTTGTACGGTTTCTTCAGGCCCTGGATGGGGGGCAAAGCAGAGGATGCTGGACATGGAGGCTCTTCACAGTGACCACAGAAGAGCAGGAGGACAGCCTTTACCTTCGGCTTTTTGTAGAACCCAGACAGGTACCACTTGACCACCTTCTTCATCCGATTATAGGCATTTTCCTCCACAGCCGCCCTATCGAAACAATCAAAAGCCTGAACTCACTTTTAGGCGAAATCTACATACTAGAGGACATTAATATCATCCAAAGGTGGATACTTCAGATCCAGAAAGTACAAATTTAGACCAAGATTGTGTGTCAACCAACCAGTAAAGTCCTCTGTGACTGCTTATACTGAACTGGTTGGTTGAAACAAAATCTTGGCTTGGATTTTTACTTTCTTGACCCGAACTGTGCACCTCTGACTGCTTCCTACTTTGGTATCCTTTAAAGGGGAATAAATGTGAGAGGCGTCTAACCACACTGGGTGCCATCGTCAACTTTGGAACAATCGGTATTAGATCACGAAGGCCACAGGATGCGAGACTTGTGTGAAACTCACTCGGATAGGAAGTCTGCATGATAGTAGTAGTCAGACAACTTGTCCAGGAAAGAGCGCGGCTCCAGGATGAATGTGGGCAGCACCACCTTGGACAGGTCCATGCCGGGCCTGACCTGTTTCAGCAAGGTCCATATCAGGGATTTGTTCTCCTCTGACACCGTCTCCGTCTGTGAAGCTTCGCCCGCCTGAAATGGCACGCAAACACAAAGGCACATGGGGATTCAGAGACGAAAACACGACCCACATGGTCTGTTATCCAGCATGTTGTGCTCACTATGCAAATGTGCATTACATAAACCAGTCACAAACTAATTTAACCTTTTCTGGTGGGAAGCCAATTTACACTAAAGTGAAACTGCAAAATATCCACTTGCAGGTTTTCATCCGTACCACCCACCGGGGGAATGAATTCTCATCTTTAATCCGGGCATCACATTTTCACACATTCAGCCTCTACCTGCTCATAATGGCCGCAACAGCGCCAGTCATAATATTCCTGGGCAACTCAGCCTGAGGGTGAAACTCATATCTGCACTGACTATTATAATTAACACCAGAGATTCGTATCTAGTATACTGCGTGTCTAACTGCATTAATTGAATGCTGTTGTTCCTTGTTCTGGAGATGCCCAAATGAGCACCTGGGCACTTGTGCACATGGCTAATTAAGCATGTTAAACACACTCAGCGGCCCAATTAAAGTGGCTCACACATGAACGGGTCCACCAGCCCAAGCACCAACAGTACAGCTCAACCTTTTCATTATGTCACCTCTCCAAGACCGCTGAACCCTGCATCTTTTCCGGCTCAATCTAAACAGGTTCCTTTAATTAAAATCCCATCAAATCAACATGGCTGTTGAATGGAGTCTATACAGCTAGAATGAGGAACTGAAGTCTGGATCCCTCCGTGGTAAATTAACTGCATTAAGCTTGCAAAGCACTCTTCATTTCTGTATAATAAAATGATGAGGGACTTGCAGACCCTTGAGAAATGTCAAATGCAATATGGGCTAACCCCAAAACATTTTTGCACAAATCCCCATTTATTAAGCTACCTTTTACCATTTGTCACACTTCATTCCTCATTTTTCATAATAATGTATCCTGTGCATCGGACACACAGGGTTGGAGGTTCGAATCCTGCCTCTGCTCTCTGTGCGTGGAGGAAGCATATTCATTCCGGACACTTAAGTGGACTACCATCCTGGCCAAGTATACACCCCTGCGCATCCAGGAGAGGCTTCAGGTGACCAGGCTACGCAGTTGGAAGACGGATGAATATTCTACTTATAACTTTAATTACTATTTTAAGGGATCTAATGAGTGAATTGAAACATCTTTCAGCCATGGAAATGAGAGCTCATTGACAGTAATCGAAACAGCAAGTAACAGTGGCTGATGATTCAGTTCACTGGATACAGTTCTCTGATAAAAAAAAAAAACAACCATTGAAAAAGGTGGCCAGGGTATTAATTAATTAACAGACAAAGTTAATTAAGAGTCTGTAGGAGTCTTGTTTCACAATGATTCTGAGGATGCCTCTTGTGTGCACCCCCTCCCTCAAACCCATGCGGAGCCCGGCTGACCTCCCCCAGCTCCTCATGGGATTGCTCCGTGTAGGGGGTCTCCTGCAGTGCCTCCATGGGCTCCGGCTCCATGTAGGAGTCGTCCTGCCGCTCCGACGTGTCGCTGTCGCTCTCCTCACTCTTCTCCAGCCCCTCGTTCTCCGACTCCTGCTCATTCTCTCGGTCCGATTTGTCAGAGTACAGGTCCGGGTCTTTGAAGTGCTCGCTGTCGTTGAATCTGTGGACAGGTTGGGGGAGTAGGGTGGGGAGGTGTGGGAGGGGGGCGGACACACACACCGCATCAAGGCTCCTTCGCTCGGAAGAACGAAGAACCCAAACGATGACTGCTTATGTGTTTGCTCAGGTGAAAGGGTCAAAGGTGAAGGAGGACAAGGGCTCACTGGAAGCCCTCGTGGCCCTGCAGGTTGTTGGAGCGCAGCAGGTCGTACAGGCGGACATGGGAGTGCTCGGCCCCGGATCCCGGCTCCTCCTTGCCTTCCCGGATCATGGTGCGCTTCAGCAGGCTGGAGCACTTCAGCGCCAGCTCCAGGGCGTCCATCCAGCAGCGGCCTGGACACGGGGAAGCACGTGCCGTCACCATGCTGCCTGTCCGGCACCGACCCGGACGCAGGACGCCCACACCGTGCCCTGTCTGGCTGCTTTGCCTCTTACCGTCGGACTCGGAAGCAGCGCGGAAGATAAGGTGGCTGCTGGGAAGGGGTTGAGTGATGGAGCCCACCGCCTCCCCTTTGGGACCCTGGAGGAGAAGAGGGGGCAAGAGGTACAGGCTGTCACGGCCCCCGTGATGGGCAGGACATCACACAGCTAACAGGCGCCCATGGGACTGAGGCTACGGATGTGTTGACCGAGGAAGCAGCAGTGTACACGTGTGTGTGCTTCCGTACGGGTGTGAGCACCACCAGCGCAGTGACTCACTCGGCTGATGCGCCATGAAAGAGATGCCTGGTTTTAGAAGATAGACACAATCCCTCTGAAAGGTGTCCGACAAAGGGGGGATTTATGGGATTACGGGAGTAGAGCCACATCTGAAGCTCCCGTTCAGGAATTTAGGCCGTGGTTGAAGCGTGTGCTATTTCTGAATTTCGGAATGCTCCAATGCGAGACACTTTTTATTCGACGGCGAACAAGCAATCCTCCATCAACCTGATTGCTTCGCAAATTCATATTCCTCTAGGGATTCTTGTAATCCTCATATGATACAAAAAAGTTAAAGAATAGCTGAGAGTACAAGGAATTATGGGTCATTTGTGATCAATATGTCTGCGCTTGACTCCACTAAATACTTTGTAAAAACAAAGGGAAAAAGCAACATGATTGTTTCATGATTCAAACTTCTTATTAGTTTGAAGACTGGTGTGGGTAGAGGGATAAAGTTCAAAGGTCGCACCTTGACGGCCCAGATGGACTGCTCCAGTGGGTGGAAGAGCTTGAAGCAGAAGCCGTCCTTCTTGGAGGGCCTCTCGATGAGCTCGCAGGCACCCAGCAGCACGGTGCCCACCCACTGGCCCTTATTGGGCGTCTTGTAGATGAGCAGCACGCCTGGCTTCAGCACACACCACAGCTTGGTCCAGCTCTTCAGTGTTCCCCGGATCTGTTTGGACAGATGGACCAAGCGCTGTCAAATCGTGACCCAACTCGTTCCGTCTGCCGTACCCATGCCTGCCAATACTAACGCCCCCTGACCTTGAGCCAGTCGGCCATGACGATGACGGACGGATCCGTGATGGTGCTCAGCAGCTCCTTGGTAGCACGCTTCTTCTCCTCCCTGTAGTTCTTCTTCTGGACCTGCAGGACCATGGATGGACAATGTGGACCTCACCCAAAGCTTGGTCAGGTAAACAGCAGTAAGCGAGGCTGGAGTAGAGTGTGTGTCTGATTTATCCACATCCACAAGTAACACATAATATAAGCTAAAACGCAGATTGACTCTCGAGATTCATAGAAGCCAATTTCACATGACGATTGGCAAGTTCGAGACAAACAGGTTCCCTCACTGGAAACAGTGCCTGAGTCCCGGATAGCGCCCATACGAGTACACATACCCTGAGGGACTCCTTCTTGGTGAGCTTGTTCCCGGAGGCCGAAGTGTCTTTGTCAGACCCATTGTAGAGCTTCGTCTCTGACTGGGGGGGGGGGTAGGGTGGAACGCAAGCCTGCAGATACGGAGCTAAATATAGCTACTCGAACGTGGGCCCGCTTCTTGCCTTCCAGCCTACCGTCTACAGCGAGGCGAAGGTGAAATCCTCACCTCTCCTCCGGAACACGGGAGGTGACAGGTCATGTGATATGGGGACACCACCCGAGAATGTGGCTATGGCTGGGACACACTTGGGGAAGAGAGAATCTGTGTTCACTTTCCATTTACCACGTGACACGCAGAATCAGGATCTCCGGTGGATATCTGGGTCCCTTCAAGTCCTTTAACTCAGTGGTATGTCAGTCAAGCAAGGTTGCTGGGCTGGACAAGCGAATCATTTTCTTTCTTATATTTGTAGAGTGGAAAATGAAGGGGGAGGGAAGGATGGGGAAGGGATTAAAGTCGTCACCCTGGGGCTGGGGGCGCCTTAAGGGATCCTTCTGACTGGGATGCATGTGGACCGAATGGGAAGCTGGGATCCATTCAGCGCGTGCCGTTAATCACCCCAGCAACAGCGGACTCAGATCCGCCCTCGGCCGCGTGCTGGCGTAGAATCACGGAACGGGCATCATTTCACCTCAGGGGAAAGGAAGAAGAAGAGGAAGAAGAAGAAGAGGAAGAAGAAGAAGAGGAAGAAGAAGTCTGATTTGAGCAGCCAACTTTACCACCCCACCGCGAACCGGGGCACGTGTGGCTGTTACCCCCGACAAATGTAGGAGGGCCGCCTGGACGAGGAGCGGGTCTGATATGGGTTCTTAAAAAAATAATGATAAATAATGGTAATTTTAAAAAATCAGCCTTGCGGCTAGGGAGCGTCTCACAGATCTGGAAAATGCTTACGGTGTCCTGAACGAGAGCTTCAACTCGCCAGCAAAAACTAAAACAAAAGAACAAGCGACATTAATACTTTCTTCGCTTTCGTCGTCATGATAAGGGGGAGGAGAGCGCAATTAGCGGCACAGCGCAGTCAGCGGACAACATCCACAGAGCGTCTGCAGCCCGTAATTGGGGTTTTCACTTGATAAAATGTGTCAGAAGCGCAGTTAGAGCTTCAGGGAGATGGCAGCACCATAAAGTCTCACGGCAGCTCCCTAACTGCGGCTCATTAGCGAGCGGCGTGCCGGACCGGGACCGGGTATATTAAGATAGGGGCATTGTTCGCGTGCTGCAATAAATCACAGCCCTGACGCTCGCGGCATAACTCACAGGCACCTGTGCAAACTAACGTCACAGAAGGAAAAATAAAATGCCGCACAACAAAATACTGGTGAGACAGTCGTTAACATCTGTTGCATCGATAACAGATTGGAATATAGCAATTACCCAGTTTGTTATAATAACAATATTCGCTGTCATGCTTAAATCGACAGGCTTTTGAATGATACCCGTAGTGCAGACTACTCGTGTGCTTGCATTATCTAACAGAAGCAGATATTTTCTGCTGAAGAACTTCACTTTGCAGTGTCCATGTCATCCATTCAGTGTGAAATGAGCTTTAAAATAAAGATTAGTCACACCTGGATTACGTATAAGGTACGGTTTTGTGCGGGGAATTGTGGTTTGCTGACGCACTAAACTGCGGGTACCGTATCCGCACGTTACCGCTGGGAATCAAGGCTGCAGTCCTGGCGAGCCATGGACGCAGTCGGCAAACGGGAAAAACACCGATATTAAGTTGTTTTCACAATAAATGCACATCACCGTTACGGATTATACACCCATCTCCCATTAAAAAAATAAATATAATCCAGTGTTATCCTTATTCTATTACTGAGAAGATGGTCGTCCAACACAATATATACAGCAGAGGCGCATCTGCTGATCCGATTAACACGGGTCATACACGGTACACAAGGAAAAACTCGCACAAACCTAGAGCTTTAGCTTTGCACGAACACGAAACTGCACCCAGCACCAAACTATCAAGCAAAGCGGCGACCGCTTCGCATTGCTGTTAAAACCCAGGCAATATGTGACTGGAGCATTCAAAGACAAGTTTGATTGCTTTCGTACACGGTCCAAAATGCACATATTTAGCTTAAAAAACAAATAATTGATATGGGAAAACAACATACAACCTTTTAGAAAGTAGCGTCCAAGCACATCCGTGATTAATACCACGAATAACACTGGATAAAATTATTGTACAAATATCATGCAAACGGGGCTCCATTAATTGCGAACCCTGGCAAAGAAAGGCAAAATAACCATGCATCGATTGTACATTTTCACTACACTTTAAAGCGTCCCTTTTACATAAATAAAAAAGAACTGCGCACTACATTTCAAGAAAATCATGTTTCAGTCGTGTGTATGTACTGCCAGTATAGATGTGGAGTAAATCACATGCAACGTTTACGGTCAAAATTCCCACGTCTTACTTTGGATGTACTGGAAAAAGAGAGCGGGTCCTCGAATGTTAATTATTTCTTAAAATGCGTCCCTTATTCCGCCGCCGACCATCACAGCCGCAGTCCCCGTCCTCACGGCGCAGTCAGCCGCTTCTCTACCGTGTCGGGCCGAGCCTTTGTCAGACCTCAGAGCAAACATGAAGTCCCCGCAGGAGCCTCAAGCCCCAAAGAAACGCTCCTTATTCCGCCTCCAAACCACTTCCACTCTCCGCCAACCTGGCCGCTTTAGCGATCACCCTTTACAGCGACAAAAATGCACTCTCTTGATTTCACACACTTCTAAAAACACTTCTTCCTATCCACCGTGAGCGATCCAGACTTGTCCTCCACGATCGGCATTTTTTAGCTTGCCTGTCTAAGCAGTAATAAAAATCGCAAGCGTGCGAGGGTTTGAAGTTAATCTCTGAGGTCTCTTTCCACCACACACATACGCGGAGCCGTCCTCGGATGATCAACCCCCAGAGCAGCCGTCAGCGCGGCCCCCTGAATGTTAATAAGCGCCGCTGATGTCAGTAAGTCCGCCGTCTTAACACTGTTATAAATAGCAGCCTGAATGACCGCCGCTTTCCGCTCATTTGCATCTAAATCGGGCGATTTCTCTGAATCAACCTCTTCGGAGATTCACCCCGGCGAAGTCCGCAGAAATCGTTCCAAAGGTGGGAGGAAAATGTATACAAAATACTGCCATCTCGCTGTGGAAATGTTTATTTTTAGATTAAATAACGAGATACCTGGAGTGGGGCGAAAACGACAAAACAGAAATCTCGGCATAAAAGGGCCAAATTGGTGCTGCAACAGTGAACTATAGTGACCTCTAATTTCTAACAACGTAACCGAAGTAGATTAATAAAGAACGGGCGGCTTTCAAATGACAGTGTTGTCCAGTTACTCAATACGGGCCTGAAAGTCCAAAGGACAATGATGCTTAAGTTTTTTGTAATTAAAATATGAGATAAAATATAATAATAAAATATTATTCACTATACACATTTTGTTCACACCCTTAAACGCCTTACAGTAGAAACCTTATACGGTGACTTTAAAAACCACCCAGTTTCTGATTTCTTAAACTAAACAGGCTGATTGTCTCTTAACAGCAGATTGTCTCCATGGTATTACTGTCAATGCAGCTGCGTAGATTTCAGCTGCTAACACTCCCTGGGACTGATCTCAAGAGGAAACGACAAAAGCAGACATTTTTCCTGTTTTGCATTTGTAATGTCAGGGAAATAAAAACCCAAATCAAAATATTGGCATTAAAAAGTGGAAGTTTGATTTATGGTTGATTTTACAAGAGATCAGAGGATGGGGGATGGGGGGGGGGGCATTTCTTCAAACTCTAGGAAAAGTGGAAGAATGCACATTCAGGCAATAATCAAGTCAATATGTAATGTTCCAGGACCTGCTGATGGGGGAATATCTAGAAGAGCATTTGTTTTGGTTTGGTCCTGTTACGGAGACAGTCAGCCAATGACAGCAAAAGAGAGTGTCTTTGGCTAGTGGAACCATCTCAGACCTCTGCAGGCAGAGAGCAGCCGCCCGCGGCGTGCATCGCCCTTTCTGACTGAACACAGCACCGTAGCTATTCACCCCCCAGCTTTCCCTCTGCTGGCATATCGGCTCCCAGGGGCCGGCTGGCCAGTGGAAACGTCGTCCCGCACCGAGGTTCCCCGCGGTCTTCACAAGTCTGTGCCTGTGAGCTACACAGTTCAGTGATCTTAGAGCCCTTCTAAACACAAGGCTATCAATTACTGTGTACCCTGTACTCAGGCGGTCTGTGGGCTTCTGCGGAGAACTGTATGCAACAGCTCTGCGCTGGTGCTGACCGCAGGGTAATTCCGCAGCCTCTCTATGGACTCCATTCCCTTTTATAAGATGAGCCACATGCTCAGTTACACTTTGGGACACAGAGCTCGGGGCTGAGTGACATCTCTGACACCGAGCCCGTCTTGGCATGACCGTGACCACAGTGTGGTTTGGCTCGTGGAAGGATGCTTCAAGCTTGTGGCTTGAAGGTTGCTGGTTTAAACCCAAGAAGGAGACACTCCCAGTCCTCAGTAAAGTGTTATAACATATGTACTTGGAATTAAATTATGTAGATATGGACAGAATCTGAACACTAGAGTTGCAGCATTCTCTCTGTACACCGCCCAGGAAGTTCAACGAATGAATGCATTGTTAAAGGGGCCCCTTCTATTTCCGAAAAGATATTATCTTACAATAATATTATTCAAGTCTTATCGAAGGAAAGAGGGACGAATCCAGAGTAGACAGAAATATCAGCAGCCGTGTATTTGAATAACATAGCAATCCAGGTTTGGTGGCATTTTCCCCTCTTTATTATTCACACTGGAAACCGTTTCATGCAGAAAAACACAGATGGCTGTCAGGAAGTGCGCAGCCTCAGTCCTGCGGACTCAGACCCTCAGGTTGGTAACCAAACACGTTACACATCAAATAGGCCTTGTCTCCCAGCCCCCCCCCCCCAATCCAGGGTTGGGACGATACCGCTCACCATTCCCATCTCCGTTTTCCAAATCTCCTCTGAAGAACCCCTTCCCCCCTTTCTAGCGGGCCTTCGCATCCTTGCATGATGCACGCCGGGTGGGGGGGGGGGGGGGTTTGAGGCCGATCTGAAACAGCCGCAGGTCCCTCCGTGTTGAACGAGAGGCTCGTCCGACAAAGGGAGGCCTTTGTGTGACTCGTGTTAAACGTTAATGAGCTTATTCTGCACGCTGCGGAGCCCCATGGTATTTTAAGCAGGGGATGATAAAGCCAGCCCAGGCTGAAATTTAATTTGCCCCGGCATTATTTAATGTCCCTCCTGCCCTGCCCCAGCCTGCCACCCGCCCGTCGCCATTACCCCCCTGATCTGTAGCTGTGTAATTCATTAGCCCACGCCGCACTTGTTCAACACACTGTGGGGGCCGGGGCTGCGCGACGACCTTGTGAAGTGGCCCGGCGGGGGCGGCCTATTTTCTGCCCTTCCTGGCCCACTTTGGAAGGAGCTCCTCAGCGATAAAGTGTTGCTAGGACACGTCCGTCAGAACATCCATCTCCAGGAAGACGCTGAGAGCCTGCCTCCAGGTCTCTTTTGTCTGACCTGAACACGCTTTCTGACACCCAGCAGATCTGGGTCACGGGTGCACTTAAAGAGACCGATGGGGGGCAACGACATGGGGGGAGAGCAAGGAGAGGAGCTGGAATACAGAGGAGGAAACTCCATCTTTGTGGGCCATTTTCACAGTGACACTCAGCAGCAGGTCCCTCGAAATAGGCTTATAAAGCTTTTAAAAGGGGCTCCATCAGTGAACTGAAGCTGGTGAGTAATCGAGGCTTCCCTCCCTCCCTCTCCCCCTGAGTCAGTCACTCCCTCCCTCCCTCCCTCACTGACTCACCCACCCAGTCAGTCACTCACTCACTCACTCACCCAGTCAGTCACTCACTCACTCACCCACCCACCTAGTCACTCACTCACTCACTCACTCACTCACCCAGTCACTCACTCACTCACCCACCCACCCAGTCACTCACTCACTCACTCACCCACCCAGTCACTCACTCACTCACCCACCCACCCAGTCACTCACCCACCCAGTCACTCACTCACTCACTCACCCACCCAGTCACTCACTCACTCACCCACCCAGTCA
>JAODUD010000062.1:25657643-25670126 GCA_026784285.1 Stomatorhinus walkeri
GCTGAGGGGCTGGACGTTGACATTCACTGCGCAGGGACCGTGTCAGGGTGACCAGTCTGTAGCATCTCCGCTGAGGGACTGGACGTTGACATTCACTGCGCAGGGACCGTGTCAGGGTGACCAGTCTGTAGCATCTCCGCTGAGGGACTGGACGTTGACATTCACTGCGCAGGGACCGTGTCAGGGTGAGCAGTCTGTAGCACCTCCGCTGAGGGACTGGACGTTGCTGGCAGCTGCAGGCCTCACCCATTTATCAGGGAAGGGCTGGAATTTAGCGGTAAACTTGTCTGCATGTTTGCTGGTCAGTGGGCATATCACTGCTCAGTGATCCAGTTCCTCAGGTTCCTCAGCATGTTTACCTGAGTGCCACTCTCGGGGGAAAGCAGACAATTCAAAATGACCCTGAGTGAATCAGCAGACGGGCAGCAAGGTCAGTGCATTTGAGGGCCGAGGACAGCCTGAATTGGTCCTCGGGGTAACCACTGTTACCAGGTGAAGCTGGCAGACCACGGACTCTGCAACCAATCAGCATGTATGCCGTAACCCAGTCCCCTGGTCAGCTGACGGGAGGCGGGGTGTAGGGCTCCTAGCATGTGCCCTGCTAATTAATTGGCTGTACTGCAGCCCAGAAGCGAGCTTGTCAGAAGACTTCTGGGGGGGGGGGGGCATTAAAGATAGTCTAACCCTGGAGTTTAATATAACCCACACTGTTATATTAAACTCCAAACACACAACAATGGGAAAATGACGGACGGGATGATTCCAAAGTGATGACGTGTCTCTGGTGCCCCCTGCATCCAAGTTACTTAGATGGGGGGGGGGGCGGGCTGGTTCTTCACTAGACAGATCATTTCATCAAACGCTGCTGCTATTAAGTGTGCAAAGTGAGCTATAAACAGAACTGCAAATAAGCCTTGTGCAGTAATAAGAGGCAGCCCGTCTGTCAGCTGTAAGACCTGTTAATAAATTACATCAGGCATCAGATATGTGTTTCGTCCGGATGCTGTGGTAAGCGGGTGCTCTGGAGCAACTGATCCGAGGCTGGAGCTTCTCTCTCGATCATCCCTCCATGCTATCCTGGCCTCTCAGCTCCTCACCTGCCCCCGCTATCTCCCTCCCACCCCCGCTGGCGGGGAGACATTCCCGGTATATGGCTTTCAGCGTGGGGCCTGTCTTAAGCAGTGTGGCACGCAGCTATAGTCTGGTCCCCACAAAGCACTGCAATTCCAGACACTGTGCTGTACCCCTGAGTCCCATGCATAAATCACACACCTCCCCAAACCTCCAGGAGTGACATATCAAGGGTATCTAGGTACTATAAACCTGTTTAAATGGGTCAACTATAAAAATTCCCCAGATACTAAGTAGGCAGTATAGTATGTACTCAACACGGCATTCTGCGCCAGTCACAGGGGTGAGGCTTTGCCTGCGGGCAGCTTCCTTGACGACGGTCTGCGTCCCCAGACGGATCCGAGTGGCCGCTCACAGAGAAACCATAAAAACTTCACGAGGCACCGAGAGCGTCGATGTGCTGCTGAGGTTGGAGAAGCGCTGTGCTGCAGCAAAGATTCAGTTGCGACCCAAACAGACATCCTGTTTTTTTTTTGGGTTAACGCAAAGGGTCTGATCCTCCAGAATGGATCCGCCTCAGAAATAACCACAGCAGCTTAATGAACCACCTTTAAATATTACTGATGCACTCGTGACAAAAATAGCCTGCGAGTGGATTTTCTCCCAGATCATTAACGTGGTGCTAATGCGTCTCCCCTGTAAGCCCCCCCCCCAAACACCGGGCGAGGTTACTGGGGTGGCGCCGGCAGAACCGGCAGCTGCCAAACTCCAGGATAGCAGGAAACGTTTGAAGACTCTTAATGCGGTACTTCAGGGACACCTAGACAGTCCCTGCTTTTGCAAAAATGTGGACTGTGGTAGAGAGCTGGGAGGGAGCAAAAATGTGGACTGTCTGGCAGACAGCTGGGAGGGAGCGAAAATGTGGACTGTCTGGCAGCGAGCTGGGAGGGAGCGAAAATGTCTGGGGGTTCCTGCAAACTGGATTGAGAAACACTGTCCTAGTGGACTGGTTATGGCATCCCAGTCTTTACCAAAACACAGGCATGGTTCAGCCCTCACAGCAGAGAATGTTTACAGGGAGGACATGCTTATTTAACTTAACCAACGGTGTAGGAACGAAGGAGGCTGTGCACCCCCCAATATTTAATTTGGATTCATTTATCCCCCCAAAAAATCGGCTTCTGTATTTAAATTATTCAGTTATGCCCCCCCTGAGTATCAAATTCTCTCCTACAGCACTGACCAAAACTATGGAGAAAACTTTTAATTAAATGCAATTAACACATCAGCGGCTGGTTCCTGAATCATCATTACCAGCCAAATCCCTGTCTGATGTCATTCAGCCCGTTAAAACAGATGCCATGCAGAATGTACCTCAGAAACAATGGCACTGTATCTGAGCATTAAACAGCAGCGAGCAGGAGGAGCGACGAACATTTCATTTCCTCCTCCAGCGTGGCAGAGTGACACTATAAGCGAATGGATCAAAGCAGGGAGGCCTGTGAGGATGTTATGGGGATTCTTAACAAGCTCGGACGGACCTGAGGTCTTGACAGCACAGCGGGTTTGTGAGAGTGTTCCACATAACATGAAGGGTTACAGGAGAAGACTGGTCCTCAAGAAAAGGTGAAGAATCCACTAATAGATAGGAGACGGACGCGCAGCGACAAAGGCGGATGCGGATCTGAGACATGAATCAGGGATGGACAAAGGCCACCATCGACAAAGGCCGACACGAATAGGCAATGGATGCAAATTGGGGACGGATGGATTCAGATCGGAGACATGGATCAGGGACGGACCCCCACCAGTGTCAAAGGCTGATGGGGATCAGGGATGGACGCCCACTGGTGACTGATGCCCACTGGGGATGAAGGCCTACGTGGATCACAGATGGACGCCCACCGGTGACTGATGCCTAAAATGGTTGAAGGCCAACGTGGATTGGGGATGGATGCCCACTGGTGACTGATGCCCACCAGGGATGAAGGCTGATGCGGATGAGGGATGGACACCCACCGGTGACTGAAGCCTGCTGGTGATGAAGGCTAATGCAGATGGAGGACAGAGACCTGTTGGTGATGAAAGCCAATGTGGATGGAGGATGCGGATCGGAGATGGACGGCCACCGGCGATGGAGAAAAACACGGTCTATTTCACAGTGTCAACCATAAGCATTCCGCCACAGAAGGCCAGAACGAGCCACGATTCTAGCGCACAGCAGAGATAACAGTCATAAAAGTAAGATAGCCCGCTTTAACTGCAGCTTCATGCCAGGAAGTCCACAAATCGTCTCGATCCTGGCGACTACTCGCGCGATATTTTTATACTTTTCATACTGTGACTTGACACCCAGCCACCCACATGCCATATCTATATTTATTTTACAAAAACAACCGAGGTTAGAGAGGCCGGAAACAGCATTGAGCCTAGGTGGAGGGCGGCGGTGAGGCTCGCCCTGAGCCGGCGGACGGCACGGCTACCAGACCAGCACCGGCACAGACTTACAGACCAGCTCCTTGAGTGTTACGCCCCCTGCAGCCCTGATGGTATGGCAGCCCTCACCTTGCGGGACGGGTGGCAGCTCGTGATAACCCCCGAAGGAGGCGTTCCGGGTGAGCTTGCGGCCATCCCGGCGGGGCGGGAAAGCAACTGCTACCCCGGTGCACATGGAGAAGCGGCGGCGGCCCCGGGGTCCCTCCTCTTTCGTCATGGGTGTGGCGGAGGAGGGGGCTCGGAAGGATCTACTCAGGCGACTCGGTCCTGGAAGCTTGTCTGGCAACAGCGTGGAGATACTCTCCCAGAAAAATGCGTCGAGCCTCCTTTGCTGCGTCCCTCTCCCCCCTCCCCATCTCCCCCCCCCCCATGGTGGGAGAGGGCCCTCCTCGAGCCAATCAGCAGGAACCAACATCATATCCGCCTCAGCCAGCCAGCCCTCTGGATCGCGGTGCCATCTCTGAGTGAGTCTCTGCGTATTCTGCTCCTCCCACTGAAGAGGGGGTGGGTCCCAACACACACACACACACACACACACACACAGGGTGGGGGTGATGCAGCTCTCAGAGCAGCACCAGAGGACACTCGGATTGCTTCTTATGATACAGCGGCTTCCAGAGGCCCGGCTACCTGGGAGTAATATGGGAAAGTGCTACAATGTGCAGCGACTGACAGCAGGTGGCGTGCTCTCTGCCTCCATGACAGCGCTCCAGACACCCAAGTCTGGGGGGGCTGCATGTGATTCCTCTTTAAAAAAAAAAAAAAGGCTGATGTAATTCTGTCACCAAGCAACTTCTCAAATGGAAGCCTGCCGTGTAGGTCGCTGGAATCGGAACCGACTCAGGACGGGTGTAATTATGGATCTGCCTTAACTGTGCCGCATGAGGCTTAGTGTCGACAAACTGTCTGCAATGTCAGGGGAAATACAGCCACAGGTTCGCTATGGAACCCGGGCGAGGTAAATACAAGATGTAAAATGTAAACAGAAGGAAACGTTGGCCGCAGACAGTACAGTATCACCAAAAGTAAACAGAGAACCGTCTGATAAATGGAAGCCATCAACTCCGTCTCCATAACAAGCACAGTTTATTAGGAATAGTGTTTCAGAGGCACTAAGAAGTGTAGGGAAGACATGGGCAATTCATAGACCAGCAGGGGGCACAGTGGCTAAAGAAGAACTAGAAGGTTTAAAGGCTGCTTGCAATAGACTGGCATCTCTTCCAGGGTGAACTCCTGCCTTGTGCCCTGAGCTGCCTGGTACAGGCTCAAATTCCCTGATACTCTGTACTAGGTAAGTGACTGGAAGATGGAGACAAGAATGAATGGATGGATGGGCGGATGGCAGAATCTGGCACCTCATACCTCTGAGGAAGATTTCCTTCAGTACAATACTCTTCAGTATAAAAAATTAGCTGCTTTGCATAAAACCATCAGCTAGCCAATTAAAAGAAAACGGGTAAAACAAATTCAGCCAATCGGTGCAGCAGCGTAGAAATGTGAGAGGATGAGGAGCCTGCAGAGAGGCACGGAGCACCCCGGGGCTGTGAGACTGCACTTCACTGGGTCAGCTCCTTTAGGACTGCATTTCCCAGCGTTTCTATGTCAAGTGTGTGTTCCTGGGGAAGGGGCAGACACAGAAGAGGTTCCATTCACTGAGGCACATTCTCTGCTATCACCCGGTTGCACATGGATCCACCTGCTCAGGTCTGTACCCCATGACTGACCCAGTGTGACCCTGTGTGACCACCCGTTGCCCCACCCACACCTGAGAAGAACCTGGGTGTCACTGGTGAGATGACGACGCACCTTATATATTCAGGGGTAAACTGTCTTATGTTTAACCTACAGGCACAGATGGCAGTACATTTACACAACCTTAGATCTGTCCTTCGTGGGAAAGTACACAAAGTGCAAATCGGCTGAGGCTGACCGATTACACATATTCTAAGTTCTCACACGTCTTGCACACATTAGAGATCATGAAGGTAATTTACCAGTGATAGACTGACATCCCATCTAGGTTCCTGTTCTAGGTTGCCTTTACTAAAAGGTGACCATTTGCAGGAAGGATGTATGGGGGTAAGGAAGAGTTTTCCATTCTATTGCTCGGTGCAGTGGACTCAAGGCAGATGAGTTCCTTGGTCACCACTTCCTGTCAGACAGTGACCACGTGACACGGAAGAAACATGTGTTGGGGAGGAAGTTCCTGCATGCTCTCAATCACTGCCTGGACTACAACAAAAGCCGATAAACAAATCAGGAAGAAGAGGACTGCAAACATCTGTGAGGAGCCGAATGGCTGAAGGTTTGCCTCAAGGTTTCTTGCGTTCTTCATGCTAGCGCCATGTTAAAGTGACAGCCAGATCACTTTGAAACAGCAGGAGATGTTCTCTGGGCTGGAACAACTTTTGGAGGTTTAATTTGAAAAACATGAGAGGAATAATTCTGCTGCACCCAAAATAACTCTATGACTCGCTAAGAAATGTCTCCAGGACCCGCCGTCCGGCAGTGTGGATCTGCCCGCCGTTTGGCCACCGTGCCAACGATCTGCCCTGGAAGGCATCCCGGGGGAAGCCTGCCAAGGGTCCGGTCGCTTAGGACGGTGATTCCTGAAATCCGGCCTGACCGAACGACAGTGTTTGTACCAGATGGTCTTGCAGTATCATCAACACCGCCTCCACTTGGTCCAGCTTGGGACCATCTCAAGATATTTTGGTTGTCGTTAAGTCAAAGGTTATTTTAAAAGCTCTTGACTTAAGCAAGTTTAGTCAGTCTGTTACATTTTGCCATTTAATGCCTGTGCCTAAGATTCCAGTTGTCTTACTGCTCCCTCTAGTGGCATTAAATGTATTTATTTGATATTTTTCATTCTACTTACAGTATTTTAGCAGACGCTGCTATCCAATACATACTTAATGCAATCACACACTTAATGCAACTGCTTTCATTGCATTAAAACAGGGGTAATGGGCTGAATGGTTCCATCATTGCAGACCAGCGACGGTATACTTTACCATGGCTGTAATTGCCCCCAGGGCTGGCGGAGGGGCTGCTCGGGTGGTCTCTGCCAGGCACCTGCAGGCTCTCCTTCCCCCTCTGACTCATCCTTCCTGGGGTCAGGAGCTGGGCATCGTCACTGGGCATTAAGGCAGCTGGGGGAACAGAGGAGAGAGCGGTGTGAGGACTTCCTGGTTCAAAACATACACATCCGACATCTGAAGGTCGACACTTATAGTCACCTGTTTAGTGATGCTTCTCCCCAAATCGAGTGTGTGCAAAACAATGGAAATACTGAACAATACATTAATGTCAAGGATCTATTAAGAAATAGGACAAGCCTTTCCTTTCAGAATCATTTCAATCCTCACAGGAAAGCAATCATGTGAGAGCTTAACTTTGTGTTGTAGGATACTGGACCATTCAATCATTTTCAATCTAAATATATTATAGGGATGAAGGAATCTACTTCATTTCTCATGAAGGTTCAGTAATGTTTAGTTCTGGTGATTGGAGGCTTTTGACTTGCTGGTCATGAGCAGTGTATTTAGGGGTGACATCTTGGAATACGGGAACTATATAGTATCAATTCTATCATATATAAAATGGTTTCGATACTCATTTTTCATGCCACCGACTCTACAGCCTGCTCATCAGGTTTGTTTTAATGGCTGAGACTCACAGGCTGCCAGTGCTCATGTAAGGCCAGAGAGCAGAGTGACTCACACAGGGATGAATATCTCAGAAGCATCAGAACTCTCCCCACTGCGCTTGATCGATAAGGAGTGCAGCAAGGGTGGAGCTGGAATAACTTTCGAGTCCAGCAAACTCTCTCACTGACGCCCTAAGTTGTGGAAAACACACCTCCCTCTTTTACGTGCTACTGTTAACCGGGAAGATTTTTTCATATTTGATACCTGAGTAGAATGAAAGCGACTTGAGACGGCGGCTTAAGGAAAATACGTAAGACAAAGATACAAAGACGACCTGCTGCGGCTGGTTCTCAAAGCATCCACATCTCAGCCCAAGGTTTAAAGACAGTGTTGTCGTCTTTGCAAAGTAAGTCAAGTCAAAGCTGAATAAGAGTGCAAACCCAAATCCAGAATACACGTTCCTCAAAAGCCAAGCAACTAACAGCGAAAAACAAAACTGTTCCGAAGGGCTGCTAAACATACAGGGGTAGAACAGGAAGTCAGCACATTCCATCACCATCATCTGAAGCTGGGGACCTCACAGAGTTCACAGTTCATAAGAAGGCACTTAAATTCAGGGCGGAAGAAGATCTACTGGTGTGGTGGAAGACCAATGAGAAAAACCATTGCTCAACTTGCAGTGAAGTTGTTGTGCATTGCTGCTTCTAGCTGTGCTTCAGAGCGTATATTTGGTACACCTGGGCTCATTTGCGGACCAAAAAGGGCACACCTAACAGCTGAGCACATTGACATGCTAGACATGGACATGAATTTGGACATTTACAGAAACTTTAAGTTGCACTGTTTGCATTTATGCTCAGCATTTAAGTGTAACAGTGGTCTGTTTTGGGTTTTTTTCTGAAGAATTGCACTGCGTTGTTTTCATTAGTTTAAAGGTTTATTTACTATTCACAAAAGACCACAGTCCTGTTCTTTTTATTTGAATGTGTACTTAATAGGTTTTAATATTTTTATGTATGCTGTCTACAAACACGGCTTTGACCTCAGTAAGAGTTAGAAAAGGTTGTTTATTTGCAGCAAACAAAACTGCGATTGAAAAACATTTTTTACATTATATACTGCTGCGTATCGAAAATTGTACTGAATTTAAATACTTTTCTTGGTCGAAATCTGAAATTTTGGCTCAAGCACACAATGCAGACACTGCACAATATATATATATTTTTAAGTTTTGCTTCCTGAAAAGTTTTTGCTGTTTGCGACAGGTACCTGGTGGGTTTGCACAAATATGGTTATGGTTTTGCTGCAACTACAAATATAATTTTGGTTTTTGCACTCTGAGAAATAGACAGTTAACTGTTTACCGGCAATAACATATTTAATCGCGTTTATGTTTCTCATACGCTATTAAGTTCAACATAATTAGAAGCGATTTTTTCTTGATTTTTGTTTGTATTCAATATCAGTGCATCATGTAGCAGTGTTCAACTGTAGTCAGCAGAAATTTTCATACCTGGTGACAGTAAACACCATTCCTGTAGTCTCAAACCCAGCAATTCTGCTTTTGTTCTCGACAGACGACAGACCCAAATCTCTGAGCAGATCATTTAATTCTGTCTGTATTATGAGATGTGGATCATCTGATGAGGGAGGGGGGATGAGGGAGTTCTGATTACAGCACTTTGCCACACCCATCCCATGACAAACCACCTCAGGGATGAGAACCTGAGGGCGGCCAAGTGCCAGGTGATACCTCAGCACCACACTAGTCCAAATGGACCAGTGGGAGGTTTTTTTCAATCCTGCCAGCAACCCCCAGGTTATTCCCTGTAAGTAGGAGGCCCTCCTTATACGGCTGGGTGTAGATTAACATTATACCCAGAATGAGGCCTTGCTCAAAGGCCCAACAGAGTAGAATCACTCTGGGCATTCACGAGATTTGAACCAGCAACCTTCTGATTGCTGGCACAGAACCCTAGCCTCAAAGCCACCACTCCATCACCACTCCGATGAGTGTGGTTCAAAATCCGGATCATTCTCACTGCCAGTTCCCTGCATTGTAGTTTCTTTTTCTGGCTCGTCTAAGGTCCATTCCTCTGGTGGTTTCTGAATTGTGGTCATGTGGCACGGGTCTCACTGCTGAAGGCAGATTAGGGTATTCAATTGACTTCTTGTTTTTGGCAGAGAAACCAGGCACATTAGTCAAACAGAAGTATCAGTCTGTCACATGGTCTTTCTGGACAGCAAACTGCATTGTCTTTCGAGTGCGACAGCACATGTCGCACAACAAATGTCAGGCGCCCATTCCTTGTCTTGATCACCGATTTTACATCCAAAGTATAGATGATATACTTTCTTCACAAGAGCAGTCACTGAGCGTCCCTGAGGCGCAAGCGTATATGCGTCACAAATATAGCAGAATGTATCGAGGCTGTTACGACATTGACAAGACATATTGAACGACAGCAATCATCCTGCAAATGTCTATAGTATCCAGCTTGTTACATTTCTACTCTAATGTTCTGAAACAATACATATACACTACCAGGTCTACATTAACCCCCTGAGTACTCTTATAGCCTGCTGAATATGCTTGCTCCAGCTCACCCAGGCCTGGGCTGCAAACTTCCACAGAACAGTTACCAACCCGGCCTGATTCCATGCCTGGACAGTCCCAGAATGTACAAAACACTGTTGACAGGTCTTGTAGGAACAAACATGCTTGTAGGAACAAACATATTTGGACACAAATATAATTAAAAAAAACATGACAAAACTGAGGATTTCGGTGAAACGGTACGTGATGGGCAAATTTGGGTGTGATTTTTGTGATCAGCAGCAAAAAGTCTATAAGGAACATCCAAGACTCTTCAAGAAGCAAAAAGATTATCTAGTGCAGCATCTCTCAACCTTTCCCAGCTATCCCTCATTCATCACGCCTAGGACTTAGGCGATATAGCAAAATATACGGTAATTTTTTTCATATTAGTCAATATGAATAATCATTAAGATTTAATTCAAGTCATTATTTCTTTACTTCGAGGTTTTATTTTTGCTTAATATTCCACTAGAATTGCCCAAACAAGAAAAAAGGCAATGAATTCAGAGGGCTACAAACTGAAATTTAATTGTAATAAACAAATCATACAAAAATAAGCTTTTTTTTGCAATAGGACGCAACAGTACAAAATGCTGACTGCATGGTTAGATGTAATGTGTTTTCTCTGACTGCCTGATGCTTGTTCCAGGGGATGGTCTGACATCTCCTTTTAGTAAAAGATCTGGCTTCTCAGCTGTCACCCTCTTCACCAGCGCCTTATCCTTCCTCTGAGGGAACGCCCATCTCTTCCATGATATTACCAAAACAGCTGCATGTGACGTGACGTGACGTGCTTCATTAACTTGATCAACTTCGCTCTGCGTTTGTAAGGTGTAGGTTGTCTGTTCTTAAAAGACAATTCCAGCCAATCGAATGGCTGCATTCATCTCTGATGTGTGATACTATCGAGCAAAGTTCCTTATCAACAGTTCGTTGTTTTGCTGCCACAAAACTACGCTCCAGTACTGGTTGAGAAACACTGATTTTATGTTTCAAGTTTTCTGTTGCTTTTTGTCTTTGCTGTCGCACTCATTCATAGACAGTGAAGGTCTGTGGGAAATTTACGAAAAACGAGTGAGGAGAAGAAAAACGGAAAAAAAAAACATCTGGTTGCCAAATAGCCATTCCGTCTTCTGTAGTATGGAAATATTGTAGATTCATAAAGAGGATGATAACATGCAGAATCACAGCAACATCAATTTATCTGACAGACACTATTGATAGATGAAGTTCTATTTGGCCTCAAAAAAAAATTGGGATTGTTTTCTTTCAATATAGGGCAGCCTTTGTTGATATTTCAAGAATTCTACATGAATACACACCACACACGTACTTATGGGCATAAAATTAGCTAAACATGTTCCAGGTATTAACAACGGTCATTAAAAATCAAACAAATCATTACCTTAGCTAAACAAGTATTTTAAAAGTTTTCTTAAAAGATTTCAGAAGCGATATTTATAGGTTTCGTTTGGATGTATTTTTTTTATTATTTTTACTTTATTTTCGTATTTTATCTCAGTTTACAAAAATCTCTTCTTCTAGTTTTAGGTTTTCGTAACCCAGATTCTCCTCTCATGAACGTAATCCCTTCCACAAACCCGTCCAAAAAAACCCGTGAAAAATTGAAGTTCAAATGTATTTTCATGGCAAACCCAAGCAAAGCCTGCCCCCTTGTGGAATACCTGTGAGAGATCACTATTTATTCATTCCTGATTTCCTAACCTTAACATCACCGGAATTAAAACACAATGCGCTTTTGAAATTAGTCCACTCATTCCACAATTTGGAATCCCAATAGCCTTCGGCTCCCCTAAAACTGAGCAGTTATTCCACATTCAAGGGACAACAACAGCACAACTGCCTTATTGTGGCATCTCTATCCCATGCGTGTCCATCTTAAATCTGCACACGTCACATGACATAATCCCCCATGATGACACGATGGCTGGTCGTAAACAATCTATGGTCTGCGTGTACGTGTGGCTTGGTGAAGTGATAAAGTAGGTCACTGCATCTCGGCTAAATAAATCCACATAAAGCTGGGGGATTTATAGCATGTGTGTGTGTCTGTATACAAGCAGTCAGTCACTGCGACAGCAGGACACAGCAGGAAAACATAAATAACGACGTCATGATCATTTTCATATAAAGTGATGTACTGGGCCCCTAAGGTGAGGCAGGTCACTGAGGCAGGGCTACCACATGGGAATGCCCAAACAGCTCAGGTGCAGGTGGCTCCCCCCACACGGGCAACATGGTACAGTCCATCATGCATTGAGACTGCTATAATATATGCTATATGCTATAATATATGTGTGTGTGTGTATATATATATACACACACACACACACACACACACACATATGTACTTACATGTAAACATCATGCATCATCACTCCATCTTTTTTAAAGGGATCAGGGATCAGGGTTCCCTCCACTCCCAACACAGACACGCAGACACTCTCCTCACTTGCGTCCAGCTCCCCCCCAAAGGTCAGACACTCACTTGATGTTGCAGGGGGGTCCCTGATCTCGGCATGGTGCTGCAGGCGAGGGGTGAGGCAGAGTAGGAGAGTGGGCGGGTCCGGCCCGACGGGGATGCACGCGTATGGGGAAGGCATGGGGTCGACATGATGACGGATAGGACAAGCAAGACGGGGGTGG
>JAODUD010000062.1:25675183-25721966 GCA_026784285.1 Stomatorhinus walkeri
AAACCCCCCCCCCCCCAACCACCCCTGAGAGCTTCCTGTAGCCCTGAAGATGAGTCCCTTTCGATTTGCGGGGTCCTCGTGTTGTCTGCCTGACCATCTCCTGGAACCCCCCCCCATGACAGGGTAGGGAGAAGCGGATGACAGACATGAAAACAGAACGAAAAATTCATGATGTGTACACGGCTGCCTGACAGGCAGGTCAAAACTGCAGACCCATCAGACGCAGCGCAAACTTCCCCAGGAAGGGAACAAACAAACCCATTCGCGCCAGCAACTTCATTCCGGAGGAATGTGTTTGGGGCAGGATGGAGCGGGACAGCCCTGATGGTGATACCCGCGCAGAGAGCTGACGGCGGCACCAGAATCCAGAAACCAGAGTCACTCCCAGCGAACAGCGAATCACTGTGACAGTGAAGGCAGAAGCATTAGCGTTCTAAACCCACCAAAAAAATGGGGAAATCTATAGCAGATACTGTACGGTTTGCATCTTTAAGCGCAGACACTGATATCCTGCAGCTCAAAACAGTCCTAAATCACTGCTACTGTATCCAAAATCCTGTTAACCCACCCCAAGGTTTTGGCAGACGTTGGAGTCGTGCCACTGTCACCCAGGAATCGACGGCACGACCGCACGTCCGATAACAGGAAACAGCCCAACAGCGTCTACTCAGAAAGGCTGGATGGGCGTGGGAGTCTCGGGTGCAAGCCAGAATCGCGGCAGAATGACTCTTATGAAAGGATTGAGGTGTGCTGCTCCCCCACCCCGGCCGCTCTGGCCGATTTGCATCGGAAATTAAACACGTACGAACACGAAGCCTTCCGTGATTCGAGGTGCTCGGTAAAACAGCCTGAGCACTCACCCGTGCGCAAGACTCGGTCCCCGGCTTTGACTCCTGCAGAGTGGCCTTTGTGCCGTGTGCCTCCTGAACACGAACCGCTTGCTGGAGAGTCGCCGGGCTTGTCACCTCACGCCATGCCGTGGCGCACGGGCCTGGGGGCGCGGCCCTGAGCCATGGGGTCTTCAAGGCCGCCGTGGCAGGGAAGGCCCCGCCCCTCAGTCCCACCTTCCCCGCCCCTCCTTGGTGAGGTCACCCCTGCTGCTGCTCCACGTCTGAGCCTGACAGTCACAGGGCCGGTTGAGCTCACAGCTCATACAAACACAGATGCACGGGGTCCGTAACCCCCTGCCTCATGCTGTCAGGCTCTCTGCAGGAAATGTGCCCCTCCCCACACATCTGCTGTCTCTCTCTCTCTTTCCCTCTCTCTCTCTCGTCTGCATCCCTCTCTCACTTTCCAATACTCTCCCTATTCCTACTCTTCGTTTAATCCTGCCCCCTCTCTCCTCCCACCCCCATATCCATCTCTCCTTTCCTGGGCTTTCCCCCCCCCCGAGTAATATTTCACGAGGGCCCTGCAGACATACAAAGCGTTTAGCCGGTCAGACCCTACCTCCCCAAGCGACACACGCTGCTCACTGACATGACAGAGAGCACCCCACCGTGAAAGAAATGACTCCGTTTGTCCAGGAGAACTCACCAGGAGTGAAAACCCAGCCTTCGTTCGCTCCCGACATTCACGATCATGAAAACAAAGTAAAGTTTTGCTCCAGCTGTGTACAGACTCCTGCCTCGAGCTCTTAAAAAAAACAAAAATGTTTTAGATTAACAGAAAACGTCTTGCATCACGCAGAAAACCCAGGTGCAGAGATCTTGGCTTCTGCACCATGTTACAGACCAGCAATCAAAGAAAAACTGTATCGTATGTATTCCACGCTTTGCCAGTCTGGCATGGATTTGCATAATGGCACTAACCCATTTAATTAGGATAAAGAATTCCCCTCGATGTGGCGGGGGAGTGGGGGCTGCCCCCGCAGAGAGGACCATCAGTGCTGAATACACTCGCGTCGGGGGGCTTGGGAGAGAGCCGTGGCTGTTTTTTTCCTTGAAAACCCGTGAAGCTTCAGAATCCCCAGAAACGGGAACCGGCCGATGGAACAATGCAGCACTTCTGCCAGAGGGGTCCCAGAGGTCCCGGCCTGCGGCGCCCGGCTCGTATGCGGTGTCGCATATCGGAAGCTGACCGTGTCTGCACGGTAACCTGCAGTCTGCCCGATGTGTGCCGCCGCACCCCTGTTGAATGGATTCCTCCAGTTACGTGGGTTTTTTTCTAGAATTTTCCGTTGACCTTGGCAATTCCACCAGACTCCCTGCCACTGTTTTGTACAGAGTACAAAATGCATCTTTGCACCGGTAATGCATCAGTAACCTGGAACAGCTCAGTGCTGTGATGCGGTTTCTGGTTTATTCTCTTCCGTGAAGGTTTCATCGGTCCTGATGGATGCGGAAGTCATCACAGGGGTCGACCGGAGGCCAGAAACCGTACACATGACTAACTGTCCTCTGTCTTCCATTACCTCTCGCATGATCCTATTTGCATGTTAATGCCACACAATAACGCGTGAATCACACGTGATTCTGAAAAGCCGACAAATTCATAAAGAACACACCTTCCCGCTAGCTGAGAAGGAGAAGTCCTGCTTTATATTATAATTATCCAGAGGCCATCTTTAAACAGAATTTTGTCTAGTAACTGTGAACCGTGAATGCCATCGTACCCTCAGGGAGAGTGAGCACTGTGAAGTCACAGTAGATAAGGAGGGACATGACGGCTCAACCAGAGACTGACGCAAGATCAGAGCCTCTGCTAATTGCATTCTGCACGCCAGACACTCCCTGTGGTCTCAGGGTGTGAAACCAACTCACACTAGTGCACATTCTCTGCACTGCGTGCAGAGCAACTGTCAAGTTTGCTTAGCTGAACTGATGTATATCCAGGGTCCAAAGGTGTTCATTTCCTTGTTCTGCGGAACACTAAACACACAAATGTCTGATTGCCGTCGCTAACTTCTGGTTTTAACCTTTTGCCAAAGGATCAGGGTTGCTGACCCATGCTCCAAGAAGCACGTCTCCTTCCTACTTACCAGAGTCTTGTCGGGTTCACCTTGGGCCTCAGAGTAAGGCTCCATGGTCCCTGTGTCCACTATGACGTCCTGTCTGTAACCGCTATGCAGGAATCTTCATGACTGTCGCTTGGGTCCAGATGCCTGTTAGAGGCACGGTGTGTATCCGGTACACAACCTGAAGAGGAGAGGGAATAATCAGTCCATACGAAGACTCAAACAAGGGGGACTCAACCACCCCAGAAGTGCCCAAGGCACACAGAGTCAACGCCAAGGCTCACTCGACTGCTGGACGTCAACCCTCTCGATGAGGCTCCCACTCGTCACCACTCGCGCCTTACAAACATGGCCTTGTAATGTGGGACGCACTGTGATCAGTTTGCATCACTAATGGAGGGCAATGTCAGAAAGCCCAGGCACTTTGTTGCCGTGGCAACACAAATTGCAAAAATTTGCGAAGCATGCAAGCATGCGTCCATGGTCATTTTCTGGGGGCTGTGCTGGTAAACACTGACACTACTGTTCATATTGTTAATGTTGTACTAAAACCTGGATATACGACCAGACACTGTAAAAGGTATAAACCAGCGTAGGTCAACTTTGGTATCATTAAATAAAAAATATACAGTATTTCGTGTCATTTGAACTAAAAAGAGAACATAACTAGGGAAAACATAACTTCCAGTTAATCACAGAACTTCCTCTCCTTGAGGGGTGAAAAGACAAATGGTTTGCTGCTTGCATGAAATTAAATTTCTACACAATGCATATGGTATGTGTGCAGCCACGTGGCATAATATGTACCAAGGTTCACCTTGAGTGCCCAAATGTCTGGTAAACCTCTCAGCAGCTCTGGGGACAGAACGTCGCCGGACCCCTCAATGGCCACATCGGCCATTCAGAAACCGCACACAATTTCAGGTGTCCTTTTGGTGTCCATGCTAGTCTAAGCACACCAATCCCTGCCCCACACAACTGAACTCGTGTCATGTGATCATTCAAGAGGACTTCCTTTATTTTTACAAAACACCAGTTTTTGAGTTCACTGGGTCTGTATGATTATTTTAGCCAATGTACATATTTTTCCTATAAAGATAAGGTGGTCAGGGTTCCTCAGGGTTACAGTGAAATGCTGATGTTACCAAGATGCCTTCCAGCCTTATATGGCCAATGGGTGGTCGAACATTTCATTCCAAGTAAGTCTCACAGGGTCACTGATTCTATCAGGAAACTGACTATATGTTCTCCCCAACTCTTGGTATCGCAAGCCAGGAATATCCATTAATCACTGAGAATCCCTAAACAGTGCATTTAGAATTAGCTCTGGAGACAAAACAGTTAATTGTAGGTTTTTCAGTGTAAGCCAGTATAAAAGTACTGAGTGAGACTTGGGCAGTGTCTTGGGCTAGTCATGCAAAGAGCCACTGGAACACAGTCTAGGAGTGTAACGATGCAGCCTACTCACAATTTGGTTCAAAAGACGATTCAGGGCTCACTGTTTGATACACTCACAATACATTCAACAAAATAAGATGCTAAACAAACTAAGATCAGTTATTTATGCCATTTACAAAAATAACTGCTTTCAGACAGCTCCTTTTTTCTTGCAATTTTTTCCTTATTCTGCAGACTCCAGTGCAAAATGTGAAAATAAAATCTCAACGTAAAAGGAAAGCTGAGACTGTGCCTATTGCACCCTCTAGCATTAACTTGAATGAATGATTCTGTGCCACATTGCATCGTTACACCCCTACAATGCATATCTTTATATTTTTGAATTGTGAAATGTTGTGCGGCAACGCATTGTTATACCCCTACGGCATGTACCTGAAGACACTTTATGTCCACACTTAGGTCCCAAGTTCCTGTTTCATCAGCACAATCTGTATTTCTCAAGAGATTAACTGCCTCTACACTCAAGAGAATGCACTCACCTACCACTCAAGGAGCTCATTATAAGGGTGGCACTAAACTTACACAGTGCACTACACTGGGCAATCATCAGGACATCAAGAAGGAATTCCAGTGAAGGAATTACAGTGGCTCACTGTAATGTGGCGCTACTTTCACGGTAACTACCTGTTACTATGAACTATCAACTCCAGTTTGACATGATTTTTCAGTGCTGTCCTAGATCCAGATGTACACCCTTAACAGTTTTAAATAATGACACATAATCATAACTTCACTCAGGAAGTCACAGCCATATTCTTACGTCTGATACAAGATATCTAAGATACTCTTTGTGGCGCTATTAAACATTTACAAGTGCCTCAAAAGCTCTACTCTGAAAAGGTTTTCATACTATTATAAGCAGGAGCAAGGTGTGCTTTAAGTGAGTATAATAACTACTTCAAAGAATGACCAGCGAAACAAAACAAAAAGGTTCAAAAAGAACAGAAATAAATAAAACTTAATACTGATTAATCATTTCTAAAATTGGGCTCTAAATTGAAAGTAGATGTCTAGCATGACCTCTCTGGGGTCCCATATCTAGGTAAGTTACAGAAAACCAAATGGAAATATGGCGTCATATCAGTCGCAGATGACAGAAAATGGATTACAATATTAATTCTGCATAATCCACAGAACATCAAGCTGGCCAGCTGGGACCCAGCTGCCCCTCTGACAGCATGCCAGTGCCCAGATGCCCAGCTCCTTTGGCAGGGTGAGACGGCAAAGGCGCAGGTGCTGCATTCGCCTTTCCCTGCACGATGGCAACAGCGAGCTAGAGGGAATCCAGACCCCTGCAGTGTCAGAGCGGAGTGCTGGCCCACCCCGGCCTGCGTGATCGCCTCCTGTTGAGCCTAAGCCGACTGGCGGGTCTCACAGTGCTGGACCATTACTCATCCACAGCAGGCCAAGAGAATGGCGAGAAGGTGCAAAGTGAAAGCCAGTATGTCCAACTGTCAGCCTGGAAGATGGGGAAGGGCTAATTTTAGCTCATATAAACTAGCAACACCTTTAAATGTGGTGGCGTACATAATGTACAGACCATTTAGAGATCTTAAAGTAAATGTTAACTATAACATGGCGCTTTCCAGTTCAGTAACCTAGTTCTTGGTTCAAAGTTCCTGGAGCTTTTGTGGTTCCTGCCCACTCCTGTATGTCGCTTTCTCACGACACACCAGGAACTGTGACTGTTATGCTGGATACAAACGGGACAAAAAACTCCTATGTTTTAGCGTAACCATCACCACCCTAATGCGGTCCTAAAATACAGGACAAAATACATTTTATTTATATACCCTATGACATGTTTATCATCCATTATTAAATGTGGTCAGCAGATCGAGCCTTCATTTTTCAACTAGTAAAAAATTATGTAGCATTATTCTGCTAATGAGCGCTGGCTGGTATCACCTCCGTCCCTGTCAATATTAGACAGAAGTATGTTGGTTATCAATAGAATTTTCCAATTCAGAAATATGATGGAGACACAAGCCAAAAGGCTATCAATAAATGCATATGATGTAACCAAGACATGAAAATAAATCCATCTGCTCAATGTTGCTGCCCTGCTTTTATCTCTTTCCCACACCTCCACGTAACTGCCAAGCTAGCGGCATTACTTGAGGTCAACCAATCAGCAAAGTGTATCACTGTAAGCCCCACCCAGTAGCTCCTGACAACAAATGTGAGTCATATTAGGGTGAATTCAGGTGAGCAGTGGCCTGTACTACGAAGTGGGTTTACTGGTTTATTGGGGTAACTTTGCGAGTAACCTGATGACGTGTGCCGTAACTTCGCGATTAACCTGTACTACGAAAGGTGAGTTGGTCTTACTCGAGGCATGCTGCCATGACAATTTACGCTAAGTCTCAAAACTGTTCCGAGCAGTTTCTGTTCTTGATTAAGTCGAGGTTTCTGCGTAAACCAGCCCTATATGAGCACCGCCCCTCAAAATACAATTTCTCCGAAGACAATGCCGGTGTTCTGTCGATATGTGCTGCCTTGTCGAAAAATGCTACCGTAGTGCTAATCGATAGCCCTAACCCCCCAAAACCCCCCAAAACCCCCTAAAACCCTTACCTTAACCCTAACCCCTAAAACCTAACCCTAATCCCAAAATGGTTGAACTGCACATACGCAGAAAGACTGGATAGAACGTCTCAATAGGTAGGATTTTATGATAGAACACCGGTGTACCTGGATGATCCGTACGACATTGGCATGCGAATCGTGAGGGGCTCTCTCTGTTAATATGTATGAAATGGAGCAATGGTATATAATATGCATACAATATGTTAATTAATAACTGTTACAGAGAAAGTTATTCTGAAAACCCAAGGGGTGTGCATTGTTCCCTGTTCTCCACTGATCTAAACACACTTCACTAGATGTGCCTGTCTTGTCTAGTTTTAAACTTATTAACCCATTCATGTATTATCGACTGCACAGTATACAGATACATTCGAACATTCAAAAATGAATTAAAATTCATATGTAAAGCATTTTGGGAAACAAAGGGGTGTGTAACAGTCGCCATGAGCCCAAAATGCTAAACCACCATGTCCTTACGGCTGAAAGGACCTATCAGCTATTAACATGATTTGGCACAAATCACGAAATGTTTTGAAGCGGAAAAATAATCGATGTCTATAATCGGTGTGCAACGATATCTGTGTACTGGACATCACAATTTTGTCATTAAAAACGCCCCACCTTACTTCCGTAAAGTTATATTAAAGCCAGAAAACTGAATATGGAATATGAGGCTAACAAGCGCAGTGACAGGCTACTAGTCGTTTTCTCACTACACATAAGCTTCTGTTTTTGTCCTGTTGTAAATCTTTTAATTGCTTGTTAAACAGTGGCTCACCTTCTATTAAGTATCATATTGAACAGACATTTTTATTAGCTGTAAAACATAGAAACACGCTATTGAGTAGAGGCTAGACACAACAAATCTTTCGTAATGAGTAGAAATATAAAAACACAGCCCTACCACTTGACATGATGTTTTTATATTTCATCTTGACTTGCTGCCACGTACGCTTTCCACTACTACTATATTTGAAATCAGATCAGTTATTGTTAACATTAGGTTTACATTATGAGTAACATTACAGTAATGGAACTTCAAGGAGCATTACATTACTTAGCAGCATATAATAGGTAACTTCTGAATTGTGTCACATCTGTTAGCCTCTGTAATTATGAACAGTATTTCAATTCTTTTCAGAAAACACTTCATTGACTAATACCCGGTCGTATTTTAGACCATGTTTTATGACCATGCAAATGTACGTATGCATTTTCTCCGTCGGCAATACATTGCCAACAAGCCTGCATGCAGTGGTATTAGATTTATTTTACAGAGTTGATTTAAACTCCTCGATCATAACCCTGCATAATTAGCATGCAGTAGCGATGCGCGGGTCGACCCGTGACCCGCAGGTGCCGGCGGTTTTAGGGCAGACATTTTTCAAATATCGCGGGTGCGGGCGAGCGGGTCAAAAAGTTACGATACGCATTTCATTATCGATCAAAACGTGTTGTAAACGGGGTCGGCGTATAAATGCAGTCAGTGTATATGTTTCAGTTTTGGAGTTTTCAATTTATAGGAAAAGCTACTAGTTTGGTAAAATGTCACGGTTAAATATGCTTTGCTCTCCATTTTAGACTAAATTAAGTTAAAAGAAGACCTAAGTTCTACTAAGTTCATTCAAATATGAGAGCTCTCTGATCTGATGCTACAATTTTGACAACTAGGGTGTTTTGCATACATGCGCACTTGTGTGTGTTTGTGTGTGTTAGAGAGATGTTTTTCCTGCAATTTTCCGCAACCCTTCAATAAATAATGTAAAAATCGATATTTCGGTTTCTTTGTTGTTGTTTGGTACACAGTTGCATGATATTGTGTCATCATCTTCAATCAGGGTATGCGGTCATGGAAAACTTGGAAAAGTTTCGGAATTTTGAAATAATTTTGCCAGGCCCTGGATAAGTTTTGGAATTCTTGGATAGAGAGGAAAAGTTATGGAAAATTTTGGAAGCTAGACTTGTTCATTTTTGTTTCCCGCTTCGTTCCGCAACGCGCTAACAGAATGTACGAGTGGAAGTTAATAGTTTACCTTGGTAAACATCTGATTTCGCGTATTTGAGATTCCTGCTTTGTTGCTCGCTATTCCAGTTTTTATGGTTTTATTTATTATTTTGCACGTATTTGAAAGATGTCCACCGTCTGTGTTTATTAGGTAAACAGATTGGCTATTGTCATACCGAAAATTGTAGTAGGCTATTACTGAATGAGGGACGCGGAGCGGAGACAGAAGAGCGGCCGTCAGGAAATCGGGGAACACGGGGTTTAGTAATAATTAAAATTTATTTTAAAAAAAGGCAGGCAAGAAAACACGCAGTGATATTACAATGACTGGACTGGGGAAACAAAGTGAAACGTGGACTAATGACAACCAGAAACAGCTGATCACACAGGGATTCCACACGGGGTTAACGAGTGGGCGTGGCACAAGGAAGGAACGGAGGATCGGGACAGGACAATTACTCTCTGAAACTGCATGATCATAAAATCAAAGTAAACTTGTGGGTTTTTGAGAAATTTCTTGTGGTACTGGAAAAGTTTTGGAAAAGTCATGGAAATTTATTCTGCTACAACGGAGGGGAATCCTGTTCAATGCGAATCTAACACAAATCTAGGTCATCCATGGCTTACAGTGTCACAAATGACACTTCATTGGTAGGTTCCATGGCAATAAGGCTCACTGGTGTTTTTTTCCTTGAGTCGGGTCGGGTCGCGTTTTGGGTCATTATCCATGCGTATTTTTGCAGGTTGGGCAGGGTGGTTTGGATCTCCTGACGCAGGGGTGTCGAATCTTATCCAGAAAAGGGCCGGTGTGTATGCGGGTTTTCGCTGCAGCTCCCTAATTAGGTCACTAATTAGAGGACTGATTGGCTGAAGAGTCCTCACACGTGGGTTTGAACAGCTGACCTACAGGTTATCCCAAAAACCTGCATACACACCGGCCCTTTGCGGATAAGATTGGGCACCACTGTCCTGACAGGTCGGTTTGGGGCCGGTGTTAAAAAAAGCCGATCCGCGCAACACTAGCATGCAGTCTTCCTCAGTGAAGCATGGAGATCGCGCCATTGGTCAAACGGTGCCTTGCGTGGCCGAACGTGCTCCATTTATGTGAACGAGCACAAACTCTAATGCAGTTAACACCGATTTAACAAATCAACTTCTTAACTGGTATAGTACTGATTAGCTCCGAATGAGTCAACCTAATTTTGTCAACCTCGCGTTCGCAAATTACCTCCGGGTTAAGTCTGATTTGGTTAAACCCCCTTCGTAGTACAGGCCACTGGTCTGGGACCGGTTGCATGAAACACTTTAAGTGTTCCACTTAAGTATGACACTTAAGGAAATAAGGTTAAATTTCCCCTTAGTTAAGGGATTTATTTAAAGGTGTTTCACAGAGACCCTTAGAAAGTTAAGGAAAAACGTTAAAAGATTTATTGCATCGAAGAACATTTTACGGCAGTAAAACTGTAGTTTCCATGGAGACCGTTTGTTTGCTTGCACTCATGCCTGCTCATGATACCTGTTATCATTCAATTAAATATGTTATTCGTCTGACGCATATAAACAAAATTTTAAAAGCCGGATTTTGTCCCCATTGCATTATCTGATGACAATGTGGATCGTTCGCCCTGGTGTATTGTGTTCACTATAAGTACGTACTTATCGCGTGACTAAGAAAGAGAAGTAGCTAGTGATGGAACAATTGAACACATAGAATTATTGTTGCATCTGTTACATTAAATGCATTTTTGCTCGTATTTCCATACTTCTGCATCGGAAAATTAGATCCATAACCGATGTACCTATGTCTAATATTGCTAGTGCCCAGGGTGAAACTTGGCAGCATTTACTAGCGGGATAACGTTACATCTTTTTTTCTGTGAAACCGAAAGATCGATCTGCTAGCCAGATTTAATAATGAATGACAAACATGCTTCAGGCCGTATAAATAAAATAATATATTTACAAGCAGTCAGATAAAATAAATTGCTCATCATTAATCATATCCACTGTGTTCTCTCAGTCGCTCGTTCATTTTCTTCATTTATAAGTTCGGTCAGAGGTACCTTAAGTTTTTTTTCCCCTTTAATTGTTAAGGTCTTTTGTGCAACCGGTAAGGGAACTTTAAGGGATTCCTTAAGTATAAGACTAAGATAAGGGGAAAAACTTAATTTTTTTAAGTGAACATTTTAAGGAAACCTTAAGGGGAAGACTTAAGAGTGTTTTGTGCAATCGATCACTGACATTCAGTAGTTTTCCATGATTGTTTTCAAAGCAACATGAGGCAGCTCAATTAAAATTGAATATCCAATTATTTAAAAGCCTCAATTCAAAATGTCCTTCTCTATTACTCGGCAATATGACATTGCAAAGCGGAACAAATATTACCAAATCATGACTGCGGGTATGCAATACATGTTAAAAGAAGAAATTCAGGTTTAACAGGTTTATCCAACAATGCGAGGTTAGCCATATATACATGCCAGTTAGCCTCTAGGAGTAGCCTAGCCTGGCTTTGTCAACAACATGATGAAATTATTAACTTACTTTCTAGAACTCCTGTATGTTGAATTTATCACAGCTAAAACAAAGGTTAGCCCTGTCGCTTAGCCGCATCATCTTACATAATAACCATATTATTTTGTGTGAATGTGTTGTATATTTAGGAGCTGTAAATTAACTACTGTATATAGCCAAATATAACTTATCTACCAATTGAGCCTGTCAAATGAGTTGGTGTTGCCTGAGTCGTGCCAAACGCAAAGCAGTGCTGACAAATCGTTTGCTTTTGCTCAATATCTGCTCTATGGAATACAAAATATTTACACACAGCAGAAGACAAATGTCTTCTCATGACCAGTTCTTGTTCCAGAAGCAAGGATGAGAATGATTATATTTATTTATATAATATATATAAATGATCAAATCGATGACTTGTCAGATTAAAATCGGTAATTACTCAATTATTGTCATAGCGACAGCCCTACATTGAACACAGCTCCAAAGAGGCCAAATAGCCTGAGCCTGATGCATCGATTTCCAAACCTGCAAGCTTAACATGTCAAGAGGGACAGCCTCAAAACCATGACAATGCACGGCAGCATCAGCAGGGAGGAAAGCAGTCATGAGCTGAGGCTCAACGACAGGTACGCGCATCACGGGATAGTTGCTAAGAACCATAAAAGTAGCATGTGGCCTCAAAAAATGACTCAAAAGTTGAGACCGAGTCAAAAGTGACTCAGTCTCAATAAATACTGTAGAACCTGAGCTTAACTAAGCTGGAGTTTATTGCAGGGCTGCCACAGGAAAACCTCTCATATTTAAGGTCAACAGAACACAACACAACACAACATCTCACCCTGTAACATCCTGTGCAAACCGGGGCCAATTATTGGGAATTCAGGCCTGGATTAGCGGTGCTTCTAAGGTGCAGTCACCCAGAAGAAGAAGAGAAATCCCTCATGGTGGACACTTGGGTGAACACCAGGCTGTTTGGAAAGCGTTCTATGAAGACAGCGTCCATGACACGACAGCCTTTACCAATGCAGCCCGAGAAAAGCAGAGTGACCCTAATACCTGACAACCCAGCAGACAGACGCAGAGGACCAGAAACACGCTGCTGACTCAGCGGGGAAGCTCCATGCAGGGTAATTTTCTTACGTGAGATGCCACGACCGCAGCACATGGACACCGGACAAGCTGGTAGACAACGACTGCACAGAAGACGGATGAAGACTGCTTTGAAAAAGATTCAGAAAACGCTGGACCATCCAGTCACTAGAATAATGATACAATAATCATGACAAAGTACACAGCTCTCACTGCTGCTAGTTACCTAGTCCACCAGACAGCAACTTTAGCTCAGCTTCATGTTCTAGCAATTTGAGCCAATAACTAAAATCGATCCAAGATTAGTAACCAAATTTAACAAACCCAGAAAAATCCGAGAGGTGTCAGAGCCTTGGGGCTGCACCAAGACAGCACATCTACAAATTTGACAGACAGCCAAACGCCTAGTTTTTTTAACTCTCCTGAAATATGGTCCAAACTGTCCTTTGATATCCACTATATTTAGCACTTAAAGTGACATTAAAAAGCTATTTGTGAACAATCTGAAGCCCATATAAGAAAGACTTATCACTTGGCTGTGTCCCAACATGCCCTGCTGTGCCCCCCTTACTGTAAATTCTGAACAGCCACAGGAAATAAATGCTAAAGCCTCCCCCCACATGCACTGAAAACAAGCCAGCGAGGAGAAACCCAAAGTGATGCTGTACTTTTCCATATCAGCAGCAACATCTTGCTGCCGTACAAATTCAGAAAGCATTCGAAGCTTCACCTGCTGACTTCTGCGCTTACTGGTTAATTAGATGACACTTTAAGGTGCTCTGGAAATTCCCCTGCAGATGAAAGTGCCTCATTCTGGACAGAAACTGATTTTCAAGGCATGGAATCATGTCCCCATGACCCTACATAGGCTCAGTGTCAGTACAGCTGACTATAATTCCCTGAGAGGTCAAGGTAATGGTCCTATTTCAAAGCCTAACCTGCCTGGAGGCTTGAAGCCAGAGGACTAAATACCGACATAAAAAGAGAGCAGTGCAAATCTGTGAAGTCGCCCAAGTTCTATTAGGAACACTTCCAAGTCTATAGCCTCAAGTTAAGGGGAAGTTCAACAAGAAGAATGAAAACTGCCAGGTGAGAGGCTAAGGACACACGTTATAAACCTCATAGGCACTGCTGCTTGACTGCAAATTACTCATTCACATAAGAGCTGGACACATACCTGCATTCAAACCACTCTACTCTAAGTTACATCAGCGGGGGCCTTAATTACTCACTAACATCAAACTAAACAAAACGTGGACTGAAGCCACTTAGCAAAGCCCGGGTCCTTTCAGATAATCTCAGGAAATTGCACAGCTATTCAGCTGGCTCCACGTGTGTGTGAAAAGCACTAGCTGAAAAGCTCAAACAACGACATGTTCCACTGCAGAAGTATCAACACCATAGGTGTAGTGGCCCCACGCCTCCATGGTTGGGGGGTTTGAATCCTGCCTAGGCCTGCACAATGTGTGATGTTAATATTGACATCACATGTTATGCCCATGCAAATGTCACACCGCAAGGAACGAGACAGTCAGCTGGGTTGAAATTGAAGATGCGGGATACTGTGGTATACCGTATTACCATAATACCACCCAAGCTCAGTTGAGATCATCAATAAATTTTGTTCTGTTATAGGAGACAAAACTTAAGACACTTTGCAATTTCTATGTTCCTTTTCAAGATTATGCAGTATATGTTAAAAAAATCAATTTAAGGTTTATCACCGCTGCTTTTACACCATCTCTGTACAAGCTCTAGAAACAATCATTAATCATATTTGACCTTGCTGTTTGACTCACTCAAAGGCACAACCACCAATTTATTTGAAGACTCTATTAGCAGATGAAATTTTGGGTAAATTTTCAGCCCCTTTTTTTCTTTATTAACATCACAATATTTCATCACAAAAAAATTCAGATTGTGGAATATTTTGACTGCCTCCGGTGCTCGGCAACGGATCACTTAATCTGGTTTGTTTGTCAGGCCTATAAAATTACACAAAGCACCTCCGAGCTATAGAATATGGGAAGGTAGACTAATCTAAGGTCTTAACTAAAAGAACCAGACAGATTTGACAGAGCATCTGACAGGGGGGACACTGTATGAAAAAAGGCCCTGAGTCATACATTTATGTCTAATAAAAATGAACAACACCTATTTATTGATATTAATTATGGAATTTATTTCAGTTCTCGATTTTTGCGACAAGTGCTCACATCCCTCTCCCGCATTTTCCTATATACAGAACTGCAAATATTTACTTAATGTAATTGTATACAGGACACTTTACACTTCAGAGTTCAGAATAAAACTGATTAATTCTATGCTAATCTGCAGAAATTCACATTTTAGCTTTATACACTTTCACTTTTGCATTTCTGATCAAAATACAGCAGAACAATATGGCACTGCAGACCTCTGACAATTACGTGTTTTCTGACACTCTTCCTATTTCCTAATGAATCTGCACTGTAGACGAGTACAAAACTACTGTAATCCCATACCAGAAACTTTCACTAAAGTTATGGGCAAATTGGTGTTCATCCTTTCAAAACATATGACAGAAACACGGATTTCTTCCATTTCTCAGCACTGACACACTTGTCTCAAAGAACAAATAGCACAGAACAGGAATCACCCATCCATCTATTTTCTGTCCCTGCTGGTCCTACAACCCCTGGTAAATATTACGGAATAACCATAGAGGATGCTCAGCCAGCTTTTTGACTTTCTATCAATTAAACATCACAGATATGACACAAAACAATTTTTGCATGAGAGCGGAAAATTCTGGCTTCGTGAAACAAATACTGCATGGACAAAAGTATTGGGACACCTGGTCATTACACATACAGGAACTTTTTTGACATCCCATTCTAAATCTATAGGCATAAATATGGAGTTGGTCCCCCATTTGCAGCTATAACAGTTGCGACTCTTCTGGGAAGATTTTCCACAAATTTAGGGAGCGTTCTCTGGGAATTTTTGCCTGTTCATCCAGAAGACTATTTATGAGGCACTGATATTATACATGAAAGTCTGGCTCACAATTTACCGTTCTAATTCATCCCAAAGTTGTTCCACTGGGGTTCAGGTCAGGAGTGTGGAAGAATTTGACTGGCCCACAAACTCACCAAACCATGTATTCATGAATCTTGCTTTGTGCACTGAGGCACAGTCATGCTGTAACAGAAAAGGGTCTTCCCCAAACTGAACCCACAAAGCTGGAAGCATAGAACTGTCCAGAATGTCTTGGTACGCTGAAGCACTGAGAGTTCCCTTCACTGGAACTAAGGGGTCTAGCCCAACCCCTGAAAAATAACACCACGCCATTATCCCTCCACCACCAAGTTTTACAATTGACACAATGCAGTCAGGCAGGTAACGTTCTCCTGCCCTCCAGACTCAAATCCAGACTTCTCCATAAGACTGTCAGTGCACTGAACACGTTTCCAGGGACCAGTTGTGGCATGCTTAACACCACTGCATCCAACACTTGGCATTGCGCATGGTGATGTGACACTCGCATGCAGCTGCTCGGCCATGGAAGCCCATTCCATGCAGCATCCTGAAGCAGTGTTCATGCTGGGTTTAATGCCAGAGGATGTTTGGAACTCTGCAGTTATTGCGTCAACATAGTGTTGGTGACTTTTACACACTATGCTCTTCAGCACTCGCCAGCCGAGCTCTGTTACTTTACTTGGTCTGACACTTTCTGGCTGAGGTTCTGTTGTTCCTAAACACTTCCCCTTTGCAATAATACCACTTTCAGTTGACCGTGGAATATCTAGCAGGGGAGATATTTCATGAAGTAACTTGCTACAGGTGACAAGGTGGCATCGTATTACAGCACTACACTGCGCTCTTCAAAATGACCCATTCTTTGAACTAACAAATGACACTGCGTGATTCCATAATTTCTTTATTTCCTCCAGGAAAATAAACTATGTCATTGATTAAAATAATTTAATTTAAGGTATGTTTCATGAAGCCAGAATGTTCTACTATTACACAAAAATTGTTTCATGTCATATTTGTGATTTGTTTATTTGCTACATAGTCAAAAAACTGGATGAACATCCTCTAAATGTGGCAATTCCATAATTTTTGCCAGGGGTTTTATTCAGGTTCCCAGGGGGGTCAGTACCTGTGCTGGGCACAACGCAGGGAACAACCTGGGATGGGGTGCCAACGCATCACAGGGCGCACTCACACACCAGTCACTCGCACACCAGTCACTCATATCCCATGCTCACACATGCACATTTATGGGCAATTTGGTAACTCCAATTAACCTCAACATGTTTTTAGACTGTAGAGGGGAAACCAGAGCACCCAGAGTAAACCCCATTATGACACCAAGAGAACACGCAAACTCCACACATATGAAGCCCTGGCAGACACTAGAACCCAGGTCCCAGAACTGTGAGGCAAAAGGGCTAACAACTGCCCTACCATGCCACCCCCCCCCCCCCATCAGAAATCAAAAGAGGTCAATTCAAAATGAATGGTTATTTTACTGATGTGCTCCAGAAGCTGGACTTAAAGGCCTGTTAGATGACGTGATTACTAAGAAGCACAGGTTGTGAACATCTGAGATACAAAAATTCAGCCTTCACTTTTCAAAGGGGTGAGAATCTGCATGACAGTCAAATGCACAGTCCATTTGGATAGCAAATCATCCACACTACAATAACAATTGGATTGACTTAGTGGGCAACACATTACAGATTTAAAAAGCAATTTGCAATCACTCACTATGTATACATTAATGCTGGTGATCTGATTCCCTCCCAGTTTTATTGGCATGCTTTTTGCATGTGAATCCCATCCAGGGTGTTCCCTGCTTTAGGCCCAGTGCATCCTGGGACAGGCCCCAGGCTCATGGGATGAACTGACATGTAAGGACAAAACTGTGTGAATATGTAGTCTTTTTCCTTTCTTTGATAAATATTTCATATAAGCTGTATGCTAATAGTATTTTGAGAAAACCCAGCTGGAACTATCCAATTGTAACTGACTCATCGATTGGTGACATCAGGTTTTGCACAGGAGATTTGAATTTGAAATTTAGAAACAGAACACAAAAATGAGAATATCAATGTCAAACAAACACTCCAGCTGCATATAATAAGCATTGATTTTCAACTCAAACAATAACTATCAAGAAAACTTGGCGCCATGGGAAACAATGTTAAATACACTATGAGATGCTCTGTGTGTAAACAGTTTCATCAATACACTATTTAAAAGGCAGAGAATATTAAATCGCCATAAAATATGCGTTGCATCCGTATTTTTCAGGGTTTCAGAAGGTTCCAAGAAAACCGCATAACGTAAAATAATACGCAAATCCTAAGCAGACCGTCAAATAACATATCAGAGAAAAAGCTGTTTTAACAAGATTATAAATAAACTGCAAGACATAACATTCCAGTTATCCACTGCTATCGCAGGTATATATCAAAAGTTTTAGTAGAAATACTAAGTCAGTTTATATTTGAAATACTCTGAGGGGGGGAAACGTTTTTGCTTGCCATAATAATTTAACTATTAATAATTAACCTTTCCACTGGATTCTAAAACATGTATAGTTTAAGAATACCAAAGTTAAGGATTTAAATGCTTAACTATTTGCTAGTGGGCAATTGCACCATTTACTAAAGAACACGAACATTCCGAAAGTATGAGTCGAACGCGTGAGCTAAGGGGGTAAATCTCCACAATCCAAGTAAAAAGTAAATCCCGTTATTGTATGTGGGGAAGAAACAGGACTTTAATAATTCCGACGGAAACAGGCGGGCCAAAGTGAGCCGATCAGAAGTGGCTGGATGATCAGTGAACTGGGTGCGAGGCGTTTACACGCAGATGTGCCATTTTGTCGCATTCGCTATTCTGTCACCTCCCGACATGCGCTGCCTAATGCAGCACAGACCATTACTCACGAAACAAAAAAAGAAGAGAGAAAAACTCGACTGGCTTACCTAGTTTTAAAGTTTCCAAGCAGTAATTCCTGCACCTATGTACAATTTCCGTTGGCGTAACCAGGCACAACTTTTCAATACAGCGACGCGGGATCTGATAGCTACAGTGACATGAAGCTAATGGTCATGTCAAAGTAAATTGAATTTAGCCGTGACATACAGCTAATGCATTTATGAACTCGCGAGAATGAACAATTCTATTCGATTTCTTGCATCCTTCGGTCCATACGCGATCAGCCTGATTTCTTATCGTACATCCGCCTTCCCTTTGCGTGGTTTCATTCTCTAGCGACAAGAGCTGCTGCGCTTCTTTCTTTCAGGTAATGTAGGATCGGTAATCGACTAATAATGCTTGGGGTGCATTGGCTCGGTATTTGACTGATTTTGACTATACTCACTGTATTTTCAAAGGTTAATAAGCTGTTAAAGTGCGTTGATAAGCCTTAAATGTAATCTTTCATTGTAGATAATATATAGCCATAACCATTGACAGACTGTTGAAACAGTACATTTTATGGAAGGGGTTTTGGTCTGTAGTTTTACAACGATATCTTATGTGGCGTGCGACATCTCGTGGCAATGGTGTGCATGCACAGTTTTGCCCCAGAAATATTGTATTTATAAGAAAAAATGAAGCGATATTATTTACTGGCCGACGGTAGGTGTCATTGGAAACCTGTCTTTTGGACTGTGAAACTTAACTTCCTGAATCAGATTTCTTTTTACAGTTATCTTAAGTATTACATGGTTTTTCATTTTCTACTACTGACATTATGGATTCATGGTTTTCGCTCTTCTTTGACTGTGACTCTTCATAATATTCGTGGAGGAATATATTCCTTGAAAACCGGCCCAAAATTTGTATTTTGGTTTCACATACCACTATAGTCACGTAGACTTAATGGATAACCAGCATCTAATGATCATAGTGAATATATGAAGTTGTTCTTCACATGAACATTAGCTTGATGTGCATTCTTCAAAGAGTTATTTTCTAAAAACCCGCAATTCTTACAATTTACCATCTGAGATTTTAGGGAAAGAACTGTAAACACACGAAACCCGATACCTTTATATACATTTCTTGCTTATGCATACCATTTAAAATACACAAACGAATTCGACGCATTCGTTAAAATGTTCATCTGTATTTATAAGCCGTTAGTGGTTAGATAGGCTATCCCGGACAAGGGCTGTTTAAAGGGAACCCCGCGTTCGTCCTGTTTATTTCCAATGAGAGTCTTATTTCCCATGATGCCCAGCGGGCCAGGACACCAAGATGGCTGACGCTGGGAATGAATACGAAAAAGAAGCTGGCTGTGTCCCCGTTCTTCATCCAGAGGTTAGTCGTGCGATCCTCGTATGTTAAAAAAGATCTACAAGGTATGGAGCTTCACATTTAACGTGTTAGGAAGGAGTTAGTCGGGGTAAAGGTGACTTGGTTTCGGATATGGTTCCGACTAGACCTCCTGCGGGGAAAAGCACAGTAAGGGGAACGGCAAGCACCAATTACATTTGACAGATACCCTTTCTGGAGATCTAGTGCTGAAGAAACATGAACTGGTGTACTGTAAAATTTGCACTTCTTGCATGGGTTTCCTGATATCTATAGAAATAAACGGTCTTGATACGTTGAGCTCCCTTCCCTAACTTGTATCTGATGCTTTAGCGAAGGAAACAATTGCACAACTCGGGCCGCTTCTTGCACACGGGGCTGACCGTCGACCCGTCGTTTTCACCGGCATACATTTATCGTGGCCCGCAAGAAATACATATATATGCTACATAATGCGTTTACTTCGACCTAAATGTGTTGTCGCTTGCTTTAATTTTCCGGTGGCTGCCAATGCAGCCTGATATTATCTAGGCAGAAAACAGGACAGCAGAAGCCTTTCAGGACGATGAAACATTTCATCTTTAGCAGTGGTTTTAATATAATTTATTACCGAGCATTTGCATACGTACCGTAAACATGCAGTTGGAGGTTATGCAATCTCCAGGTAGTGGAAATTAATGTGTTATGTACCGTAAAATTTCTGTGAATGACATTGGAATCTTGTATGGAGCTGTTTAAGGTTTTCGATAGTAGCAGAATAAGTAACTTTTAGGATGCGTGTATATTGTTTGCATTACTTGTGAATTACATACGAGTATAGTTATTGTTTTACCATTGTCAAGAACTCTATCGAATACATGAGTGGTATTACGCTGCGACATTACAACAATGCAGTCAAAACAAGTTCAGGCTGTGTGTTGGGTGTCGTAGTTTTTTGGGGGTTGTGATAACTTGCTAGATGTGTTACTATTAGTATGGCAAAGGGTGTCAAGTAGCCTGGTGGTAAGTATTTTGGGCTTGCAACCGGAAAGTTTCTGGTCCATATCTTATTGAGGATATTGCTTTTGTACTTTTAACTTTTAAAATTTCTGAATTGCTCCAATAGTCCAGGCTTATAAATTTTAAGACAAACATGACCTATAGGACAAATGAGTCATTGCAGTAAATTTAAAATAAATAATTTATCCAAAGTGACGTGGTCTGTAGTCCTGTTTTGTGTAGAACTGGCTGTTCTACCTTACAATTCAGCTGATGTGCCTTCTTAATAGGAAAGTTAATCCCTTACTTATTTGGTAACATCACCAGTACTTACTACTACACCTCTTGGTGTTCCTAGCCAATCACTTCACCTTTAGTTTACCCCTTTCTGAATGTATCCCCTTTGCAAGGAACTTGAGAAATGGTTACTTGTGATGTGTCAAGCTCTCTTATAGCCTAGATCTAGAGTAGGGCTGCACGATTTGGGGAAAATATGGAATCGTGATTTTTCTGACAAAAATAGCGATTATGATTTGATTTGTGATTTAATTTTTTTATGTCAAGCTTCAGTTCAGTATTCAGTGTGTAGTGAACTGTGAAGTATGCAGTGTGAAGTTTCCGCTTTTTAACAATCGTATATGGTTTATTTTCTATACAAATCAATTCAGGTGAAACAAAAAACGTACGTGTTCATGGTTGCAAACTTTCAGACTCTCACGCAAGAAATCTTATGGCAAATTTATATTCCATTCTGAACTTAATATTAGCTGCATCAAAAACGTTACGGCAATTTTCAAACCCTACGGACTATTTACAAGGTAATAAAACTTACATACATGTAAATGTGTCTGCAGAACAGAGAACAGAAAATCTCACTCCATGCAGCTGACCAAAGTTGCCAACCCTGCATGTTATTTTAAATGAGAAGTAAAATGCAGTTTTCGACTGAAGCAGCTTGTCATTCTTTAAACTGTTGTTTAAAGAATGTTGTTTAAAGTGTTACTCGAACAAATACAAAACGAATCATTAAACATTATATGCCTCTCTTTTTGTATGTTTTCTAAATAAGACCGTGTGCCCATACCCAACTGTAGTAGCGATTAAAGCGATCTATTCTTTTAGTATTTATGTTAAAGCAAGACTTTTATTTTATTACTGTTGTGGGATTAATCTTTGGAAACACTTCTATTTAATAAGCACAAAAACATATGACATAAACATGACTGTATTGTGTTTTACTGTTTTTTTGGAAGTCACCGACTGTCTTGTTGTTTTTATGGGTTAGCAGTATACTAATGCTATTGCCTATTAACAAAAACCAAAGGTATGATACGCTGAAGTATATTGCAGCTGGTATTTAAATAAGCTTGCCGATTCTATTGTTTTAGGAAGGTCCTATCAGCAATCTCAGACCATGAAATAGGAAGGTAATTCACTTATAGCTCCGTAGCGGAATCAGTATTTTTCGGGTTTCACGTGTTTGCTGTTTGTGAGCCCATACGCCTTTTTGGGCCACTTCTGATTGGTGAGCATGACTGGCATGCGAGAAACATGGCGCTTGTGATTGGTGAGCATGACTGTCACATAGGGAGCACGGCATGAATTTGTAAAACCATTCTCACAGCAGGCACAAGCCAATAAAACAGCACATTATTTTCTCTTTTAAGCTATGTAAACAGAGGGTTTGTATTTGGACTTCACCTCTGGTCTTTGTGTCATTGTAGCTGGATGACAATCTCTTATCCCTGACATGCATTATCAGAGATCCACGTATACACATGCACACGCACGCACACACACACACACACAATCATATGCTAAATGTAATTTTGCAAATGTAATTGACTGACTGGTTCAGACCACCATGGGGGTGCAGTGGTTTGCACTGTCGCCTCACTCCTCTGGAACCTGCATTTGAATCTCTGCCAGGGTTCCCTGTGTGGAGTTTGCATGTTGTCCTCGTGTCATTGTGGGGTTTCTTCTGGGTGCTCCAGTTTCACCCCACAGTCCAAAAAAAATGCTGAGGTTGACTGGAGTTACCAAATTGCTTGTAGGCGTGCGTCTGTTAGTGAATGGCGTGTTTGTGCGCCCTGCGATGTGTTGACACCCCATCCTGGGTTGTTCCCTGCCTTGCGCCCATAGCCTACGGCAGGGGTGCCCAATCTTATCCGCAACGGGCCGGCGTACATGCGGATTTTTGCTGCAGATCCCTAATTAGGTCACTAATTAGAGAACTGATTGGCTGAAGTGTCCTCACATCTGGGTTTGAACAGCTGACCTGAAGGTTACCCCAAAAACCTGCATACACACCGGCCCTTTGTAGATAAGATTGGGCACCACTGGCCTATGGGATAGGCTCCAGATCCCTCGCGACCCTGAACAGGGTAAGCAGTTTCAGAAAATGGATGGATGGACTGATTGGTTCACTTCAATCAAATGCTTAGAAGAGGAAATGGGGTCCTTGACAGAAACCTAGTGAAGAACAAATGTTGGAGCCGAATTTGAGTTTACCGTTGATATATTTATATAATGTGTGAAAATATAAATCTGTTAATCTTTATAGGAGTGTTAGCCACGTTGGACTTTGGTATTGCATGGGAATGTCATTGTGTGTGGGCTGAGTTGGTCTCACCCTCATGCTGTGGACATCAAAGCTTTCAGCTATCAGCAGCCACAAATAAAGCTGATGTTTTGGTCGATGTTCTGGAGAAGGAGCTTTTCCATACTAAGGCTGCTTGCTGGCCCTGCTTCATCGCTTTGGTTGTGTTATCTCAGCCAACTGTTAGCTCTCCCCAGCGTGGGTTAGCGTTCCAGCGAGCAAACAAAACACCTTGCCGTTCCTGTTGGGACGTATCTCCACATGGCTGTGATGTCGGTGTAGTTTGTGAAATTACACCTTCTGCCTCTTTTTTATGATTTTGGTTTGCCAAGGTGCTATCTGTCTGTTTTTAGTATCTGATCTTTTAAAGATTGATTGCAAATCTGGATCTTGCACATGTGTAAAATTCCTTTTGCCAGTGTCACTTGGATTTGACAACCATACTAAAAATGATTTGGTCTTATTTAGGCTGATTGTTTTTTTCCAAAAAAAGAACATTTGCATTTAGCTATACAGGCTTTGTGTTGTTGCTACACAACAGGCAAATCAGTTCCTTGTTCTAGAGCCTCAACAACTAGAATTAAGTGACCAGTGGTCATTGTTGACATGCCACAGCGCACAACAAAAAAATGTGTCCTTTGCATTTAACCCATATGTTAGGGGCAGCTAATTCAATGCCCCGCTGAATGAACTGAATAATTCAGTGCTTGGGGGGCGGTACCTTGCTCAGAGTACCTCAGTGGTACCTTGCTGGTCAGGGATTCAAACCAGCAATCATTCAGTAACTATTATGCCACCATTGCCTAACTAATTGATAGCATTGATAATAATCAATAAAAAAAAAACAATTGACAAAGAATTTTGTGTTTTTTTTTTTTTGAGTTTGCTGCATGAATTTGGTATAATATCTATTATGTTGGTGTATTAAGCCTAGTTCATACTTAATTTTTCGCCATGCCGAAAGCTGTTGAAAGTTTTGGAAGCTGAATAACTTTCATTTCTGTGAACCTAAGTGTTTAGGGTGTGATGGATTGTAAACTCCCATTTCAGACTGTCCAAGAAAGCAGAAGGAAAATAGGAGAATTAAGAGTTGCTTCCCATGGTTAAAATTGTATGGACAACAATTAGGGCAGGGCAATATCCAAAAAATATGCCATTTTTTAAATGTAAAATAATCGGAATAAATGATGATATCACACAAACACACACACGCACACCCCAAATGGACATTTTTTTAGCCAAAAGAAAAATGTGAAATATGGATTATCTGCAAGGTGGCATTAAAGTTTGCCGAGCTGGGGAGGGGCTTGCAAAGCAGGTCTGATCATCAGTTTTCATTCTCTGTGGAAAACAGTCGATCAGTGGGCTAACTATAAATATAATTTTAAAACATGTTACTCACAGTAAGCCCTAGCTGCAAACCACCATTATGACCTACGTTTACATGCACGGATACCTTCACGTACTGCCTTTCTTTGTGTGTGGAATAAGCCTTCTTCCCTGACAAAGGAGGCAGTCGCGGGGTTAGTGACCGGCTGATATTGATACCAAGTTACTTGTATATCTTTGATTACAGATATCATCAAATTGCCCAGCCCTAGTCAGATATGGGGGGGGGGGCGCTTCTAAATGCATTCTGTGTATTTCTTTGAGAGAGCAACATGCTGAAAATGTTAGATATGGGGAGATCACAACGCTGATCACTGTTCTTGAAGAAACGTCGCAGCCGATTTGACGCTGGTGTGAGAAACCTGTTAATCTTGTACCGGCCAGTTACTGGTCTTTCAGGAAGTGGCACGCGCTGGTTCTTCAGGACATCTGAATACGATGTCAGATACACGTTTTGTGTGCCATTCCTCTGAAAGTCCTGGGCGCTCGGCGTCTCAGCTAACAGCATGAGAAGCGGTCATGCCAAGAATGGTTTCTCTGAGACGAAGGAAAAGTTTAGTAGCCCTCTGTGTACACGGTGAAGAGGTAAGATTGGGATGAGCTGTTAGTTTTGCTGATTGTCTCCAGTGCCTTTTGGCTGTCGCAAAGCTCTTATTCGGCAGAGGCATGCAGAACAGGAAGAAAGCCAAAGCAGTCGAGCCTCGCAGCCTTCTGCTGCATTTAAAGTGAAGTGAAACCCTTCTTGAGAAGTGGTCAGAAAGTGGGTAGAGAAATCAGTTTGTGGCATCAACTTTTTGGGATCTTCGCTGAACTCCAGCTTCCAATTAAGAAAAGAAGAATTTACAGACAGAGTTGGGTTGTGTCGTGATGAAGAGTCTCTTCTGTTTGCTGATTAAGTATTCAGGCATGATAAGGTATGGTATACTTCTGTATGAGGTGGCCACTTGCGGTATGCAGAATTGCAGGCACTCTGGTCGTAATGCAGTGACAATGTACGTAATGCAGTACATTGTATTACTATTTATTATTTTAACTGGCCCAGCAGTGATGTCTCAGTGGGAATCATTGGGATGGAGCTTAGGTCATGCAGTTGATTGGTGACCTCGCCATTTCTCACAACAGGAGATCAAGCCTCACTACAGCCATGGATACAGTGAGAGTGAGGGCCGTAAGAACCACGCGGAGGACTACAGCACCTGGGACATCGTCAAAGCCACACAGTGAGCATCTCCATGCGTCTTTCGGGTCTCCCTTACGGTAGCACTATACGTCAAACATATCGGCAAGAAGTCTGTACTTGAAAACACTTGCGCCACCTTATGCTTTCTGTGTCATGCCACTACCCAAGGCGCCGAACTTTTAAGGCACAGCAGATTCACACGCAAGGAGCAAATATTCGAATTGTGTGAAATATTTCGATGAAGATGATGACGGCGCTTTTAAAACGGATGTAGCTCTTTCTATCAACGACCACGGTTGGTTTAATACTAGCAGTAGCACAGACACAGCACATTAAACGACTACACACTAATTAACCACATGCATCCCGCAGCGACATTATGCGGTTGCAGCATTTTCTGTTTACAACATAAATAAATGAATATATATATATTAAAGATATGTGGAGCATGGTGTAAAACGTGCCGGTAACTGCATAATAAGTCCTGCTGACCAATCCATAATGTCACATTATATCAACCAATCGTCGAAAGTGGGTGGGTTCAGAACAGACAAAATGGTTCACTTTGAAGATCTTGCACAGGCGGTGCACCCAAACTAATCACTGCTCATACAGTGTCCCATTGCTAAAGTTATGTCAATTTTATTAATTTCATGAGAACTATACAGCCACTTTTAGGCTGTTTTAATGTATTCTGCCTTTACTGAAATCCTTTGCTCTGCATCTGTTTCATTTAGTTTGTTTTTACACATTGAACTCTGGGATTGATTACTCTAGTCTCCCTTCACAGACATACACTGCACAACTCTGTTCCCAGAAATATGGGTTTAATTTCCAAAAACTGAAAATTAAATCCAAAATCCAAAAGTCAGATTGTTTGTTTTCTTGTGGCCTTCCTAATAAATGTTTCAGTTTTAAGCAGTTCTGTGCTTCCTATGCACGCATCCTTGTGGGTCGCTTTGACCCGCCCCACCACATCCCGCAGGTATGGGATCTTCGAGCGTTGTCGGGAGCTGGTGGAGGCCGGTGATGATGTCCAGCAGCCTGACAAGGAGAACGTCACCCTGCTACACTGGGCCGCCATCAACAATCGGCTCGACCTGGTCAAGTGAGTATCCTGGCGAATGCGCACATGCTGACATACACGCTAGCCAGTAATGACCGGCTTGGCTTGCTCCTGTGAGTCCCTTGGCAAATGCACATATAGCAGATTGATTGCCACTCTCTGATGTATCATGCACAGTCCATTCAGCAGTAAATCTATGATCTCGTGATCATAATGTTGGCTTGGTTAGTGTGAATTCTCCTGTACAATATGGCACAGTGTCTAAATACTTTCCCCATCTCTGCCGTGAGCAGTGACAAACAGCCTCTCATCTGACATTTATCTGCAACTTGATATTTCAGGAGTCTGGCCTGTTTATACACTGAGCTCTGTTGGAGAGCTTTAGGGCTATAAGTAACTGAGTTCTTCTAACTGCTGTTTGGTCACTAGTGCTTTAGAAATACCGTGGTCCTTGGTGTCAGCTACCTCACCTCCTGGATTCCCAACCTACAAGGAGATGATGGTGCTGTAATGGGGTTTCACTTCTCAAACAGCTTTGATGAGATATTTATTTGATCAGGTGGTGCAAATACTGAAGAATATGTTATGAGGCACAGTTCCTTCATGGGTATTTATGTTGTATTTCATTCATATATGGACCTCAAATTATCACAATCAGATCTTATATTTTTCTGTGCCTTATACAATATACTTTTAAATCTAAAATTAAATCGAGCTACAAAGTTTTGAGCTAATGAAAAACAGCATTTTTACAAGCGCGTCAAGATAAATATTGGTCAGAGTTTAATTAGCAGCAATCACGCCTAGTTAAGGGTTAGCAGCGAAGGGAAATCAGCAAATTGGTGGAGCGGATGAACTCTCACTGCTCAGTGCTTAACTACACGTGTCAACGTGCAGATCCTGACTGGTTGTCAAAACAGACCGGCTTCTTATTTAAGCACTGAATGAAGAGTCGGATTGCAATCCGGATACATACACATCACCTGCTTTGCGTGTTGGTACAGGTATTACATCTCAAAGGGTGCCATTGTGGACCAGCTGGGAGGAGATCTGAACTCAACACCGCTGCACTGGGCCACTAGGTAATGCTCTTGCCTCGCTCAGTATTGTGTCAGGGGCTGCTTTATTATGTGTCCGTAGGTAGTACCAGGTAGGGCACTCTTCTGTCTCCAGAACTGCTCATCAAGGGTTGACAAGTTGAGAATTTGGAGCTGCCTTTCTGCGCACAGGCGACACATTGAGTTTGTGTTATTGCACTTGTCTTACTGTTAAACAAATTAGCCCACTTTTTCTGGCCTCTCATTAACAATGTTTTTGGCAAAGTACCAATCACTATATGATGTTTATCACACATTATCTGTGAATTCTAAACACTGTACTATATGAAAATTCGAGGACGGATGCTGTTTCTGAGATGCTGGAACCACCGTGAAATAATCAACTCTTGATGACATAATCATGGTAGAACAAGGTATTAACTAAAACCTTCACATGGATCCTGAGGAGGCACTCGGACATTGAGGTCTTATGACTTCTGTCTGACCTCCAATGCAAAAAGAGGGTTTCACTTTATCATGTAATCTTTTATATTTCAAAGATGAAGTAGTAAGAAATTAATCAGAAGACCCAAACAGAATGCAATATTCGCCTAGAGACATCTAGATATTTTACAAGAGCTGTTTGTTGTATTGTTAACAGACCTTGAACCAGTAACCTACATTTGATTTCATTTGTTCTTAACCGATAGGATACCTGCTGAGGTATTTCAAAACACGACGTGTGTGAATCCCTTGTGCTTTCATTTTGACATGTCTTTGTAAAGCCTCTTACGAGCGTGTCAGAGAAGCAAAGCATTTTACTGAAGTGCTGTACACTTAGGCAGGGCCACCTGTCTATGGTGGTGCAGCTGCTGAAGTTGGGAGCCGACCCGGCGCTCATCGACGGCGAGGGCTGCAGCTGCGTCCACCTGGCCGCGCAGTTCGGCCACACCTCCATCGTGGCTTACTTCATCGCGAAGGGGCAGGTAGGCCCTCTGCTCCCCACCTCCCCAGACAGGCCCCCTCACAGGCTGGCTGACACGTACATGGTGCTGCCAGCTGAATGTAGGTGTGCCGGTAATGAGCTCCGAGACAGCCACCCCGTACAAGGAGGGAAACGCATTTTCAAAGAATGACTGACTGTATACCAAATGTCAGCTCTAATAGCCGAAAGGCTTCCTGCTCAAAGGTGCTGTGAAAAGTAACAAAATAAATGCTGACTAAAACAGGATGCTTAATCCTTTTAATTTCCCATTCACCTTCTGAAGGTTTTCTGTAGTTACATTGGCTGTTAGTCCCATAACACTAATATCCTGCTATTTATATAATTGTGTAGCGTTTTTGCCTTAGTCGTATTGTCCACAAGGAGGAGCTGCAGCGTTTCTTTTTGGTATCAATATCTAGCTTCTGATGTACCTTGTTGGATTTCCCGCAGTGTTTCTAAACCTTTAAGTCTCTCGCTCAATGTCACCTGCTTTCTCGTGACCTAAAAAAATCTGCCAGTTTTTAAATAGACGAGTATTCTCACTGTGCATCTCACACTCCATTTTTCTATCTTTCTGCCTCCCTGCTAAAAGGATGTTGACATGATGGACCAGAATGGAATGACTCCATTGATGTGGGCAGCCTATAGGACACACAGGTATAGGAGTGTTTGTGAATCTGCGTGGACAGAGAGAGTCTTGGTAAAGGGATGGCGCCACTTTTGTATTTTATTTATGTCCGGTGAGGTGACTTATGTGCCCCGCCACCCTTACTGGTCCCTCGGTGATGACATCACAGGTTGTTTATGCATTCCGTGGTCACTGTTGCCCACAGCGTCGATCCGACCCGGCTGCTGCTCACCTTCAACGTATCCGTCAGCCTCGGTGACAAGTACCACAAAAACACAGCGCTGCACTGGGCTGTGCTCGCAGCCAACACCACGGTCATCAGCCTACTGCTGGAAGCCGGCGCCAATGTGGACGCACAGAACGTCAAGGTGAGTCGGCCTCTCGGGATAGCATAAGTGCCTCCAGGCTTTTTTCCCCGGCAGTGCAAGGTGAGAGATCCCAACAGGCATTTACTACAATCTACGCCAAGCTGAGCTACTCGTGTTAATGTGTAAAAACAAAAAAGTAGTAAATACTAGGGCTGCCACTAACGACTATTTTTTCATAGATTAATCTATCAACTATTTTACCGATTGGCTGATAAATGATTAATTTTCATCCAAGTCAAATTGGCGGATAAATTTAAGCTAATTTTAATTTGACAACAACAAACTATGTCATTGCAGGGCTTTAGATAATGTATGCAGGCCTTTTCGGCACTGTACGGATGTTATGTTCGCCCACATTTCGATAAGCACATTAGTAGAGCACCTGAAACGGTAATGAGATGCGTATCGTGACACTAAAAAAATTGGTAATCTGTGTAAATTTGGAGTATCCTTATGTTTATTAAATGCCGATAGCGGAGCACGCCACATGCTGTCGTTTTGGTAAATCATGGAGGCGATAAACACTGAAGTGAGGGTGAAGAATGTGAGAGCTCAGCAGCCACAGCATCTTTTAAAAGAGGTGATATTATAGTTAAATTAGGTAAAAATGTGCTGGACGGACTTTTTCAGTTTAAAGTCTGACTCACTGTTTTTGGTAAATATGTTTCATTTTTATTTCAATTCACGCATTTTCTTTTATGTAGCATCTGGTTTTGTTTCAGTCTTAGTTTAAGATGCCCCCTCTGATCCCAGCAAGTCCAGCACTCACAAACACACACCAGCACCATCAAAGCCCAGATTTTAGCCTAAACACTTTTACAAACACTTATTCAATGGAGATTCTAAGGTAGCAGGCAGACAACTTCATGGCTTTAATCTTGAGTGTATTTAGCAGCTTTGAGGAAAAAAAGATAATAAAAAGCTCTCCCATAGTAATGGTAATTTAATAAGCATGAATAGACACTTGCATTGGTTTTGCTTGCTCTGACGGTCCATCATCCAGAATAATGCCTGTGCATTTCCTCTTCAGGTGTTCATGCGTAGTGCTAGTCCCACTGTGATATGCCATCGAACATCGCAGTGTAAGACCTCATCTTTGGTCTGTTTAAACTACTCCCACAATTACATAGTTATATCAAAGGAAAAAAGTCGCTATAATGAATTGAAGCGTTTTATAAATCAAAAAGGTAATTTCAGTAAAATGATTTTTAAAAACAACGCATAGATTTCAGATATTGATGTCAACGCATTTACAATGTCGACATAATCGACTACGTCAACTAATCGCGGTAGCCCAAGTAAATACTCCTATTTTTCATAACATATTTACATGACTAACACAAAACTGATATCGAATATAACAATGATTAAATTTTTTAATTAAAACTTAAATTACAATGTAATTTAAATTTGATTGAATTTGATTGAAATACTATTTTCATCTGACCAGTAGGGGGTGCAATTGTACCCCTAGTAAATTTGCCTGAGGTCAAGAGTCTTTCTTTGGAGCTGCTTGTATGTTACAAAAGGCTCAGATTGACTTCTTGAAGCATGCCTATACATGTCCAGTTATCTTGCGTTCGCTGTACAAGCCTCTCCGCACACCAAATAAAATCCCATCAGAAGCTACGGGGCAGGCCGTGCTGTAAGGGACACACAAGGGATCTGTGATGCGGCCGGTTCCGCTGCACACTGTTCCTCACTCTGCCTGCGTGTGCTCCCGTGGTTCTCAGCCGGCTTTCCGCCCCGTGGTCGGTTCAGCGACCCCAGCGGAACCACCCACTAAGCGCAAGCTGTCCTGACACAAGTGTGTGTGTGTGTGTGTGTGTGTGTGTGTGTGTGTGTCTGCCTGCGCTCCCAGGGAGAGACGGCATTGGACCTAGCCAAGCAGCGGAAAAACGCCTGGATGATTAACCACCTGCAGGAGGCACGGCAGGCCAGGGGCTATGACAGTCCCTCCTACCTGAAGCGGCTGAAGGCGGACAAGGTGCAAAGCGCCGGGCGTGGAGTACCCTCGGGTCACTCCTGGCAGTTATACAGCCTGTACATGGGTTTTCATGAATGGCCACTAGGGGGCGAACATCAAACTTCTAAATATATAGGTTCACATAGAATGACTCCTCTTTTAGCAGCTAGTTCGGTTAGCAACCATTTTTCAAATGTGACGGTAATAAAAATGTCCAACCAGTAGGCGCATTTAAGACTGAATTTCATACGCCTGACAACGCACACTGGAGTGAGAGGGAGCTTTGAAGTAGAATGTCGTTAAAAATGTCCATAGAGGTAGTTCAGTATAGAAGACTGGAGTAAAGTTGTAAGCACAGTCGCGGTCATGCCTAGGCTACCGCGGTTTTTACTTAGGGAGAGTTTCATTTAAAGACCCGTCCATCAGAACAGACCTCAGTCGCTAAACAGGGAGTGGTCGCGTTTGTGATATAAAGATAAAGTGCAGTCTAAGGGATTCTGCTCGAGTAGGCGGGGGTGAATGTGTCCTTATCTGTAAGCTCCCCACTGACAAGGTGCCGCTTCAGCTTGTTCTTTCTTAGCTGTTAAGCTCTGACCCCACTTGGGTCCTGATGCTGCGGTTTCTCTGTCTCCGAGGAGCCGCACGCTTGCCGAAAAAAATGCATTTCGTGACTGAAGCAGATTTTTCAGGGTTTTCGTTGATGTGGCTTGTGCTCACTCTCATTGTTCTCCTGCCCTGGAGAACTTATCTATAAACTGGTTTTGCTCCTAAGTGGTGGTAGTCTTTCTCTGGCTGGCTTTCACCTCCTTATTAAATGGTTCTTAATCTTGAGAATGATCTGTTGCTCCTCTCAGGAAAGTGCCTGTTAGGCTGAAAATGGCCCCCCTACTCTGATTTTAGAGGAGTGAAACTGAAATGCTGCTAATTAAATGTATTGCTGCAGACGTCAACCTGGTTCACTTTCTCCATGCCCTCCACAGAATTTCAGGCAGAAGGTGATGCTAGCGACCCCCTTTTTGGTCATCTGGCTGGTGGGCTTCATCGCTGATCTGGACATAACTACCTGGCCCATCAAGACCTTGATGTATATAGTCGTGTGGATCATAGTCCAGCTGCTTTCCCGGTATGTCGTGGACCGCTGCTCCTCTCTGTTTTCAGATTCCTCAACACATCTTCTTCAGCCCAATAACAGCAGACCCTGCTTTCTACTGCAATCACAGGTCCTTCTTCGACCACTCCATGCACAGCGCCCTTCCCCTGGGCATCTATTTTGCCACCAAGTTCTGGATGTACATGACCTGGTTCTTCTGGTTCTGGAACAATATCCTTTTCTTTGGAGGGCTTATGTTCTCCTGCGCGTTCCTCTGACAGACGTCATCTGGCCAGAGCTGCGGTCTCTTAGCGTCTGTAGTCGTCCCTTCCATGGAGCTGGGCAGCTATGGCTTCTCAGGCGCAGTATGCAGTTATTTTCCTGCTCCTTCACCAAGCCAGTTGCTGAAAATAAACTCACGCAGGAGGTGTAGTGGAGCATTCTCATCGCGGGATAATCGGATGTGACATGTAGGAGTAAGCGGATCAGTAGTCCATGATGGTGGCGTTCATCACTGTTAATTTGCTGTGATGAGAAACCAAGCTCAAAGAAATCATTCCATATTTAATCCATAGATTGACACAGGGAAGATGTGGGCACTTGTACTATAGACAGCAGAGTATGACTTGTGGTATAATCAGTAAATAGGGTAGCACAAAATGCTATCTTCACTGTCTACTTTTTTCTTCTATATACTTTTTAAAGATTGTTACAGAAGATGGACTCTCAGCCAGAGAGAGCAGAATTAGTTAGTTGTTCTAAAAGCCTTTCTGCAGATTTCTGCAGGTACCTTCACAGCTTTCTTCACAGGTATCCTCCTGTGTGCAGCAGATGCTCCCACGATGAGCTCGGTCCATTTGCGCACTATTCCCGCCTGGTCCTCGACCACCATGCCAGGGGAGGTCTGTTAGAATAGCCCCCACCAGCAGGGTTTCCACCTACTTTCCATCCCCTCTGAAATATATTTTTTGCCCTCCGACACAGCGGTCTGTTAATACGTGGATTCAGTTTCGTGCCTAGTCGCATAAACCAGAGTTGTGTCTGAAATGCTAAACCTTGCAGAAAAAGCAGTGTACGCCACTACCACTGCGCTGGGATCCGGTGGGATCCGGTGGGATCCGGTGGAACTTGTCATCGGGCTGGCAAAATCTGTTTCTGAAACCTCGTAAACGGCACCCAGAGGGTGTCGGAATACCTCTGGTCTGATCCCATGTAACAGGATTCTTTGGAGAAGCCAGACTAACGTGGCCTCCCCCCCATGGGGACTCTGATCTGAGAAGTTTTACAGTGGCTGACATTTCTCCAAAGTAACTTTAATCGGAGATGGAGTTTCTTCTGTCCAGGAAGGCCCTGGATCCAGACTGCCTACTTCGACAGCTTTTGATTTTTCACATCGGATGTCCCACAAGCTCCACTTTTTGTACTAGTTGCATCATATTCATTTTCAATAAAAAGCAGGCAGGTTCTCATCGCTGACTTGCCCCTTGCCGTGCCCCATGAGCCGTGGTCCTTCCGACATTTCCTGCTGTGACGGACTGGTACAGAACTTGCACATATTCTCATCGCACATTAGTTGAGCTCTTCGATTGCTCCCCCAGACATGTCGTTGTGCAGCCATTGACGTTTCAGTGAAAGCGCTGTCCTGCCATAATGTGAACACCCTTCAGCAGGTCACCTCCGTCTCCTCACTCTGTGCCTAGTAATGATGTACTTTTGTCTCTGGACACTCGAGCTGATAATGGCTTTTGCCGCCGCATTTGTAGATCTTATCGTTGTAATATCTAAAAATACCACCAACGATCGACTTTTGTCTAGAGAGTATTTCCTGGCGCTCATCTGCTGATTCTGATGTTTTCCCGACTTTTAGAAATGAGATCTCAGTCCACGCGCCATCTGTCAGTTTGACAGGAAGCAAGGGAGGTCAGTTTTAATATGACAGAGACTAAAGAACGTGGGCAGAATTTCACGCCAGTACTAAGAGTATGGGCAGGTTAGGAATGGCAGAACCTAACTTCATGTCTTTGGGGTGGGGGAGGAAAAGGTGGCAGTGGGAATCAAACCCTTAACAGTGGCCCCTAGGTGGAGTTAAGTGATATAATTAAATATTTTGATAGGTATGTTTATTTTTTTGCTTTGGTATTTTAGCTATTCTACAGCTGCTGTTGTTACTATGATTTTTCTGAATTTTATGATCAGCCACAGGAAATCCCTTCAATATGCTCTGCATCACCAGCTACTTCCAAAACCCAGCTAGATTTTAGCTAGAATAACGATATAAAAAGTAATTGGCCACATGGGGGCAGTGTTACCACAAGCAGTCTATTTCTCACCCCCATAAGCCACGCTTTACCTTTCTCTACTTTTTAGCTGCGTTCAGGATCACAAAATTACAATGTGATGAAAATCACATTTTAGTGTGATGCATTTTGAGTTTTTGGGTGTGAACTCCCAATTAAACTGTTTTACAGCTGTGAAGAGTGATGAAAGTGTTGCTCTCTAGCAAGATGAATGATTTTTTAAAATTCTATGTTTCATTTGTCTTGGAGTTGCATAGTGCATGGATTTGGTCCAAAGTGAGGCACGTTTCCGTCATGACATCTGCTCCTTCAGCAGCTTGTTAGTGTCCTAAATGCTTTTTGGTCTCTTAAAAGGCCCGGGGGTGTTTGGTGGGTGCATGATGTCATCTGCAGGCAGAATGTAGATCTCCCCTGTCAGGGGAAAGAGGTCACATCCCGCCCGTTGATTTGACTGACCCAGACTGGAGATGACAGTAAAGTGTAAAGCTGCATTTAATTTTTTATTCTCTGTTCAGAGAGAGAATGGCTTGCTGACGTCCGCCTCAGCGGTCTCACAGGGCAGATGCTGAGGTATGCAGGCGATTAGCGGCTCTCTGTATTTGCGGGTCATTTCCTTAATCCAGCCCACATCTTCCCTTTGTTACCGTCCACCTGCCCTTCCTGCTGAACACCCTCGCGCTCTTCTACAACTTCGGAAAGTCCTGGAAGTCTGACCCAGGGGTCATCAAGGCCTCTGAGGAGCAGAAGAAGAAGGTGACGTGCCGCTGAAAGGCTTTTTAGGAAGTTTGGCCGTCGCCTGCTCTGCTGCTCTGATTTTTCAGCTGTGACCGCGGCTGTTTTGATGAGGAGAGAATTTTAGGCCCGAGTCCAGGGGCATTAAGCATCAGGCGGTCAGAGCTGGCTTCTTACTGCACGCTGATGTATTCAGATTGTTCCTGATGTCCCAGTCCCCGATTGTTAGTATTAATGAGCATGCTGTATATTTATTTATAGACCTGTTTTCCCCCTACTTTTTCAGGACAAGAATAAGAAAAATGTAGAGTGATTTTAAGTGAAATGAAAAGGACTCTTCCACGAGAAATATGGTTATACAGTTGTGGTCTGACTGTGTCTTTCCAACTCTCTAGACAATTGTTGAACTGGCAGAGACTGGAAATCTGGATCTTAGTATTTTCTGTAGTACCTGCTTGGTAAGACACTCATTTTCTATTGTTAAAATAAAAATGGATTTAAGCTGCATTTTGTGATTTAGCCCTATTGTTTTTCTTACAGAATTGCAGTTAATGTTACATATAAAATTTGGCTTTGAATGTCTTGTGACATTAGTTTCAGTGGTACACTGTGATTTTTAGTATTTGTCTGTTTTATTTATTGCCTCTCCACACACACAGATCCGGAAGCCCGTGAGGTCTAAACACTGCGCCGTGTGCAACCGCTGCATCGCCAGATTTGATCACCACTGTCCCTGGGTGGGCAACTGTGTGGGTAAGCGGGTAAACTTAACCCACCTGCTCTCGCCACCAGTGCATGGTGGCAAGAGGTCAGGAGCAGACCCGGTTACCAGAGGGAAGGATTTAAGAAAACGAGAAGTAAATCTGCCAGGATTTCTTATTGCCGAAGTGCTTTTGAAGTTGAGGGGGAAATTTCACCATGACTTGTTTGTTAGGAAGACAGCCCCAGCTCCTTGAGTTTGATAAAGTAAGTGTCGCGCTCAGTGGTGTCGGGCGGGTAAGCGGGTGCGGATGCCAGGAATGCGGGCAGGAAACCGGGTTTATTCAGCCAAGACGAAAGACAACACACCACTTCCATGTAACGTTAATGACCGATCTGGTGGAGACTGACTCAGGCGCAGACTAAATACTAAAGACAAGCAGGAGGGGACGGATTACCCCTCCCCCCCCAGTTGAAACTCCAGCACACGACACACCTCCCTTCAAGCTGTCCACAGATTGCATTGATTCTGCTGTCGCTCCTGTACAATGGCGACACTAATCAGGCCTGCTGTGTCCTGTGTCACGCAGGGAGCGGGAATCACCGCTACTTCATGGGATACTTGCTCTTTCTGCTCTGCATGATCTGCTGGATGATCTACGGCTGCATCTGCTGTATGTGAAGTATATGTCGATCAGAATTGCTGGGCATTCGCTACCAGCGAGTGCCGAAAGATAAGAATATCTCATCAAGTTTCTTTTGCAAGTGTGGTTCCTACTTGAGCAGTAGCTGTAATGTTCGTGTGTGGCCCCTCACAGACTGGAGGACGCACTGTGCCACCAGCTACGCCAAGGATGGCTTCTGGACCTACATCACACAGATCGCCACCTGCTCGCCCTGGGTCTTCTGGATGTTCCTCAACAGCATCTTCCACTTCATGTGGGTGGCCGTGCTCATCATGTGCCAGACTTACCAGGTAAGCTGCTATTTTTAGAAAGATTCCTGGCTGATCTTTTCTGAATCTTCCGCATATGCATTGCGGTTTATGACAGGCCACAGGCTTTTATTAACCTGGACGGAGTGTCGCTAAGGAGTCCAACAATTGTCAAACAATGTGACCGCTCTCTCTGCTGCACTCAGATTGCATGCCTGGGCATTACCACCAACGAGAGGATGAATGCCCGAAGATACAAGCATTTTAAGATTACGACGACGTCCATCGAGAGCCCTTTTAAGTGAGTGAAACGCTATCCTGAGTCTACTCCCAGATGTTTACCATTAATCACAAGTGAACTGGTAGGGAAATATTTTATAGTATTATGTTCTGTGCCTTATCACAAGGCCTTTGTCATTTTCAGTGTTCAGTCTTGCTCGCATTGCCACACATGGTTCTGATTCCAGTTCCCAAAATCATTCTCTTTCTCTCAGCCATGGTTGTGCACGGAACCTCATAGACTTCTTCGAGTACCGTTGCTGCGGCCTCTTCCGGCCCGTGATCGTGGACTGGACCACGCAGTACACTATAGAGTACGACCAGACGTCTGGCTCTGGCTACCAGCTGGTGTAGCCCGGCTGGAACCTGGGCATCCTGTCAGAGCATGGCTGCATCCTGGGGACAGTCGTCCTGCGTCTGGGATTCACAGAGACTGCATGCCGTTAGAGGGACACGCCCACACCAGGCCCATCGGGACACCACAGCCCCTTCCCCACTAGCCGAGCCCCTGTCACCCCGACGCGGACGAGTATGTCCGACAGGGGAGAGGAAGTGCTAACTGGGGAGTCATGGTGGGAATGGGGGGAGGGGGGGGTTTGTTCTTTAAGTGCGGGCCTTATGTTGCATCGTGTGCAACAGGGTTCCATCACAGTCTCTGCTTCGTTTTACGGTTCATTTTTTCCTCCTCCATTTTTAAAAGCATATTTATGTTTTGAAGCTTTACCGTTCCATATATATAAAAAAATGTACTAATGTCCTAAAAAGACTGATCTCAGAAATGGCTTTGTGAGTATTTCTGGGCCTGCTCTGTCTTAAGCCATGTCTTAGCAAGCACCTGAAGACCGGGCAGCGTTTCCTGTCATGACAATGTGAGTGGATACAGTGTTCGGAAATGGAGCTCGCTGATGCTGTCGCGTATAAGGAAGTATATTCCCAGAACTGATGTGATGCTGGTATATTTATTTGTACGGCTATTTATGAATAAGAAATGTGCTCCAGTCGGGGCGGCATGGTAAACATTTAGTCATTTTAGGTTTTATCATCCATGCATTTTGATGTAGCCACATCCTTGATGCAGTTTATATTAACGGTGGATGTTAAAGATGCGTAACCTTGCAACATTGGAAAGTATACATGTATTTTTTTATTATCTGGGACAGTGAAAGATGGCAGTTCATGAGTACGCCTCATTCCAAGTTGTTTTCATAACTGAATTTTTTTTTTTTGTCTTTTTCTGAGACGATGCACTGATTTTGTCTAATTTTCATTGATGGAAACTGTCTGTTTTAATATTAATGTCTTTTTTATTATTATTATTTCTGGCTTCCAAGAAACACTCCTGTTACGGAGATGAGCCCCTGAGGTTCTGCCCAGTGCTCTCATGCCGTACGAGCAGCACCGGCACAGCAGGAGCGTGAAGATCCCGTTGTATATATGAGACTTAAGCCCCCTTACTGTGATTTTTAATGTTTTGTTTTTTGAATGTTAATGGAAGCTGCTTGTTTTGTTTTATTGAACCAAACCCGGGAAAACGAATGCTGTAAGCTTCCAGTGCTCTGGGATCCTGCCGTCTGCATTGAATGCCGCGGGTGGTCTACGTTGCGAGGCCGGGGGTGCAAACCGCCCTGGTTGCAGGTGGGGGCTTATACTCTTATCCTCCCTAGAGGGAGCCACGTGTCTGTACATAGTGAATGTTTACGGTGTATGTTTTTATTTTTATTATTCTTTTTTTTTTTACCACTGTGTCAGATGGTAGCAGGTGTCAGGCAGTGACTTGCAGGCATGTAATACTGTATATGAATGACATATTTGGGGCGTGAGGGGAGTGAAAACTAAAAGTAAACTGCTTTTATTGTTCTGTGTTCCTCTCTATAGACGTTCCAGGAGGTAGGGATGGGGATGAGGGATTTTCAGAAAATGCTTGGTTTAGAACACAGACCTTATCCTGTTCCGTGGCTGCTTCAGCCATCCTTGTGCACTGATTCAGGGGATTTTACTGAAATATGGGGGGGCTGGGGGCTGAACATGATGTCATTTGGCCCGTTTCCTGTGGCGCTGATAGGGCCGGCTAGCGACAGGGCTGTCAGGGAATCGGGTTTAAGTGTAGATTCATTTAAAAAAAAAAGTGTGTGTTCTGGTGTTTGTCCCACCCCTGCTGTAAAGCACACTGCAGTATCTTTCCTTGTGCCCATAACACCTAGGATTTCATGGTTGGGGCACCAAGATTTTAAGGATTTTCTTTCATGTAACAATATTGTTGTAACGACGTTCGTTTATCTCCTCTCTCGATGAAATAACGCGTTATGAATCGATTGCATAAAACAGTCAAGTGTTTTGTTGGGTCACATGAATGCTGTTTATTCAACATCACATGTGCTTGCATTCTGCCTGCCTGCAGCCGTTATCAGTAAGAATCCCCGCAGAAAAGTTAGTGCTCTTTACACGCACAGCCACATGCCATGAAAATGCCATAAAGTAGCCCATTCTATCAAAGTTTCATGTAAGAGCTCAGCTGTGTGTCCGAGTTCTGCAATGGATACCTTCCTCTGCTTCTCCCCTGTGTATCTTATTTTAATAAAAATCAACAGCTGCCAGTTTGGAACTTTTATGAATTATTGATCAAATATCTGTTCTGTGACTGAGGTGATTTGATCAAGGAGTCTTGATCTGAAAAAGTACCCATGTACACACAAATTCTGAAGTCAAGACAAATAGCCAACCTGATTTTTTTTTTAATACTTCAACGCAAATGGAAGATTTCTTGAAAAAAGGAAGAAATGCAGCAGTTGAATGATACTGTGATCCGGTGCCCTCACTGATGGAGGGTCGGCTGGCTTCCTCACTTGGCGTGCAGGAGGGCCCCTGCTCCCTGCCCGTGGCCAAAGCCTTTCGGCCCAAAGTTCTTTGCATAACAAGCTGGAGAGTAAGCATACAATGCAACAGTTTTGGAAATGAGGCTTATTGTAAAAGACCTGGATGCCTTAAGTAACCATGGTGACTGTGCCCTATTTGCGAATATCATTCCTGAATACTATGGAGCCCTTCGCAGGCATCTAGGGTCAGTGGACCCTCAAATTCCAGATGAGAAACATTCTTGAGAGTTTTTGTGGCACGAATTCAATTCCCCTAATTGAAACCGCACTTCACGTTGATTGTGACCGCTCTGAATAGCATCGTTCCCACACGGAAACGACTATGTTAATTCATGAACTTCAAATGTCTGAACTGCAGATCACTGTAATGTGTACACATCAAACAAAAGCTTTGAGGAAAGACGCCAGCTGTCCTGAGCTACGTCGTGATCTTCCTCAATGGTTTACCATTTCGGTAAAATGATGCACTTGCTTAGAAATCTAATTACTCCCATAATCCTCTGATCCTCATTCTCAGCTGTCATTTTCATATTGACTACATACAGTATATCTCTCACAATGTATGAATAAGCCACTAACGCTCTAACAATAAGCCTTGATATGGAAACCCCTCTATACAAACAGTACATGGACCCCAACTACAATCACAGCCGAGTAGACTGAGTACCTTTATTCACTCAAGTCCAACAAGAAATTTATGAAGGCTACAACTGGAAAAGGCTGTGTGTATAACAAAGATGATCTGATAGGGTTCTTTAGTCGGGCTTCTTCCTGCTTCTTTAATGAGGTCACCTGTCAGCTGCCCCTGAATTTCCTCTCCATTATTTAGATCACAGACTTAAAGAAACCACGTGGTGGGGGGGGGGGCTCACCTTTACAGTAAATCTCTCCTTCTTTATCCGTCTGCGTGGTGGATTCCAGGCTCTTGCCACACTTGGCACAGCGGAAGCAGATTTGGTGCCAGTGCTCCATGTGGCACAGAAGTGTGACAGAGAGATTCCACCGTTAGGATCGCCATGCAAGACACACTCACCCTCCGCAGACGGTTATGTCTTTGTTCATACTGGCTGCACACAGCATCCCAGACACAGAGGAATGCGGCAGGGGTAGGAGGGGTAGGATTCTCTAAGTCAGCTGGGACTGACCCTGGCCTGGACAGACCTCTATGCAAACTTAAGAACCCGACAAACTAATCCACTTCTTAGTTTTGCTATTTCGTCCTTCGTTTACCCTTCTCCCTTGACACCAACACCATCAGAAATACACACTCACCTTCATCTCCACCACCGATGACTCCCTACACATTACGCAATGGTTAGGCTAGGGGGGTGTGGTCAGCTACACCCAATGGTTAGGCTAGGGGGGTGTGGTCAGCTACACCTGCGCTATACATCACACACCTCGAATGGAGAGCTGTATATGATATCCAGACCAGCAGCACTTCTTCCTCTTTCATTCCACATGCTTTGGACCAGTCTTTGGTTTCTGGTTGTATGTATATACCAGGGCCCATGTCTGGATAACTTTGGAATTATCATTAAGTATTAAGTAATGAAAAATCATCAAAAAAATGTACAAATAATTTAACATAAAATGATTAATAAAAGGCAGAATTATATCCATGTTTTTAAAAAACTATCTGAGCTTTTCAAAACCAAACGAACGAAAGTCCATGACATTGTGTCCCCCCATTTCTCAAATGCATTCCGCAGTTAATGTTGTTTAGGACTTGAGTATCATAAGCCCTGTTTATAAAAACCACGAGACTCTGAGCATCACCTTCCTTCAATTTATGCCCATAATCAAACCCAGCTGCTCTGACCCCCCCCCCCCCCCCATGTGTCAAAAGCCCCCGCCTGAATGAAGGAGAGAAGACGACGGCTTGGTTTTCTCCGTCTCACCTTGCCAGCCCCCACCACCTTCTCTGCAGCGTAGACAGGTTCCCCGCATCGAGCGCACTTCTCCAGCCCCCCGAACTTCTGGGCAAACTTGGAAGGGTTGGGGCTGCTCACGGGCCGGTGGCTCGGGCTCCTCAGTAAGGCGGAACGGCACAGACGTTAACTTCTGTGGGGCTACCTGGTCCCTGGAGGCGGCCGAGGCTGGGAGCGTGGCCTGATGCTGGGGCAGCCGCCCGCCTGTCCGACACCTGAATAGGCCGTATTGTGCCGCGCTTGAGGAAGATTAAGGTCAGCAGTGTAGCACAGGACTCCACGTTACATAATGGGGTCTTTCATAACATTCATCACCTGACACTCGGCGTCAAATCCCAGAAAACAGGCCTGGGGTGATATGACTATCTCCTCCCAAACAATATGCGACCCTTAACTTACACCTGGAATGTACAGAGGGGCAGGGCCACGGGAGCATTTGCCCAAGGCTGAAAGTTGATTGGCCCCCAGAATGCCCCTTCCCCTGTCACTCACTGGTTCAAAACATCTCATTGGTTAATGACAAATTTGACCCCACTCTATGAATTACGGCCCCTTTTATGCCCCCACCTTAATCAATCTGATGCCTCAAATCAAGACAAGGAGAAACCTGACTCAAACTGTCAGTCCAAAATGGAGAATCATGTAATCATACATTGACTCACGCTTTAGAAGCTAGAGTTGAGTTACCTGAAACAGACCCAGTGAACACCCTCCTCCTCTGTGAGATAATGGTCAAACTTACTTTTCTGGTCTGATCCCGAGCCTCTCTCCCCGGTCCGTGTTGAGCGTCCCAGCCCCCTGGCCATAGCCATAGCCCTTGGGGCCATACTTCTTCCCATAGCAGGATTTGCAGTAGATCTCCTTGTGGTGGATGGCTAGCGTGGTGCTGTCTAGGCCTTTCCGGCAGACCACTGTAATCGATCACAGAGCAGGTTAAACGATGCACCCAGTAGGCACTCTGCAGAATGACTGTGACACAAGGTACAGAGCGTGTAATAGACTGAGCTTCATGCAAAGTACAGATCCAAGGCCAAACAGGGTGTACCCCTTCGTCGTTCTCTCTGCGGTCTGGAATACATTCTAGCCCCTCTCCCATGACCAGAGACTACAGATGAAAACTAGCCTTTTGGCTAACTCTGGTATATTTAAAGTAATGTTAAAGTCCACTATCCCTGTCAAATAAACCGATAAAGAAAGACTCGTCTAGGATAGGCTTGAGTCCCTAGGCAATGACCATGTATGGTTGTTGGAAGTAAATGGTTGGAATATGGCAAATGTAAAATTACTGTTAGCATCCCAGTCAGACGGAGGCACTGAGCCTGGTTAGACACCAAACCTCCCCAGCCACACTCACTGCAGAGGAAGCAGCATCTGTGGAAGCTCTTGCCGTCGCACTGAACCTCCTCAGCGTGGTACACCACCCCCTGGCAAGCTGTACACTTATTACCCCCACCCCAGTTTGGCATGGTGGAACTGGGGGGGGGGGGGGGGACAAGAATCGATGCATAAATAAATACATACACCACACACTGGAGAAGAAAGTATGATTCCTCTATGTTTCTGCAAAAAGAAGATATATAGCTAATAATAAATAACATCAATAAATGTATTAGGCATCAGCATAACCTGTCACAAAGACATGTAATGCTAACGAAGCCATGTATATATACACCCTAACCATAACTTATTTTCACGTATAATTTAACGCATCCAATGGCATCTATCAAATGCTGCTCCCCCCAGAATCTGCCAAGGTATCCATGCCACTCCGACGCACCTGTATAATCATGTCTTTTACGCTGTCCTTATACGAACAGGTACCTAGATGAACCCTCAAGAACACGGTGGCATTATAACATTTGTAAGTTTAAAAGTCTTTAATTTTCCATTTGCGTGGCCAATCTGCGCCCCTCCATCCGTAATCAGACATGACATCGTTATTATCCAGCGACAAGCCGCCCCTCCGTCTGTTAACGCAGGCTGTGACTCGCTCCAGCATGCATATGCATGAAACCGGTGGAAACTGTCAATTGTTAAAATTTAATTAACGTCTTTCTATTTTAAGACTTTTTCTAAAATTTGGAGAGACGTTTCTTATTTGCCTGCCGTCTCCTAAAATATATATCTGGGTTGTGTCGCACGAGTGGTTGAATAATCTGCTAATTTATGAAAAGTGTGGATTTGACAATCCGAATTATTGAAATACAGATTCCCATAATACTGAATATAACTTTTATATGTCTCTCATTTGGAATCAGATACTGCCAGTACATCACTGCTCTTTCCACAGCAAAAAAGGCAAATATTTTATGATTAAATCAGCCTTACAAGAAGCAAAAAACACAGGATTTTCAGTTGTTACTTGCGTTTCCCTGTTTTAATTAAACAAAATTATATTATTAAATAATAAGATTTAATCATAAATGAACCCTACAAATTATTGGAGAAAGTCAAACTGAAATACGCTTTGTTATTTTCTGTATTGCCTTAATTCCGTCCAAGAATAAGAAATGAACCCAAAAAAATAAAAAATAAATAAATAAAACTGGTCAGTTTACTTCTTATTGAAACTCTAATCAAAAGCTAAAGGACAGTATATCTTCGGATTAAACACTATCCGCTAACACTGGGAATTTCAGCAATAATGACAGAAAGTTGTCGTGCAACATAGTAATACTATTACTAGCCGACTATATAATAATAATACAAATAATAATAATAATAATAATAATAATAATAATAATAATAATAATAATAATCTGCTTCCTCCGGTGGTCATTAGGATGAAATACTCCTTATTTACTCCATACATACTCCATACTGCAAGGTACCATAAAACCTTAATTCCTTACTTCGTCAGCAGCGGAGTATTAGAGCGTCACCCGATCGAAGCGGATCCCGAAAAGATTTTCCGCCGCGATCTTTGCACAACCCTGGACACTTCGGAGAGGTTTAGGTGGAGGCTATGAGGGAGTGGTTTGTGGGTGAAGCCAATGCAGCAATTTTAGACAGTAAGAAATACACCGGAGTCCGAAACTTCTGACTGAATAAAGTGGCATTCTTCTACAAAACGAGATGCAAAACGAATTGTAATAGCTACTGAATCATATCCCAGCAGACATCCAACATTGTCACAACGTTGAATAACAGTTGAAATTACGTTGAATAACGAAATTACGATGCTGCGATTTCAATAACTGCCGTGAGCGAGCAGGGACAGCATTGCCACTATGTTGATCTCGCGTCAAAATATAACAATGTAATATATTATTAAAAAAATTAAAATAAAAAATCATTCTAGTAGCACCCCGCAAACATTTATTAACATTTTAGAGGTATGTATTTTTTATGCTGTAATCTCTCGGGTTTGGATTGAACGTACTTCTTGCATTCTCTCAAACATTAACAAGTTTTAAGTATAAAAAGTATTAAGTATAAAAAGTCTTAAGTACAAAAAAATGTAAGTATAAAAAGACATTATGACATAGACATTTAGACACTGTGCTCACTCTCCTCCACTACTGCTTTGGTCTAACACTGCATGTTCATTATTGCAGTAATCTCCTTCACTCCGTGCATGTTCTTCACTATTGCAGTAATCTCCTTCACTCCTTAGCTCATTCTGTAGCTCATCTATCGCTTTCAAAATTGCCTCAATCTTTCCTATCAGTCGCTGCGGCTTTGCCTCTGCATCATCTTCTGCCTTCACTGGTGGTATGTTCATGTCTTTCTCTTTCTGAACCTTAGGCATTCCTTCATCAATCACCTCATCTACCACGTTCTGGGGCCGCTCTCCCGGCCTCTCATCACTTTTTGTT